>JAPMLY010000681.1:0-130000 GCA_026401115.1 Tetraselmis chui
GCTAAAGACTTTGGCTTGATTCGCGGATGACTCCCAATAGACCGGGCTGTACTTCATCGCCACGTTCATAAACCCTGAACCTGGTCGAAGACATACCCGGCCCAATCGGCACTCCCAATCAGCGCCCCACATGGCCGAGCATGGCTTGATGACCGTTAGGCAACATCCGGCTCGTGAGTTTCCCGGTACTGTTGTGAACCATTCGAATTGTCATGTCCAGAGTCGTACTTCCATGACGGGGTCCACGATGTGTTCGGCTCCGTCATATTTGGAATGATAAGACGGAGGGCTAACGGGGTGTCGACATAAATGAAGAAACCCCTATAAGTTTGGGGGGGTCACCATCAATGATGGGGCGGGGGGCGATCCGAAGTGATGGCTACGAGTCTCGAATAGGGACGACAACTGATTCAGGGATGACACGTGACGATTTCGCAATGAAGTGATTTCGCGAGTGGGATCTCATGACGGACTCAGCGCCCAATAGGGTCTTGTGAACCGTAGAGTGAAAATGATGCATATTTGATGGCTGAATTGGCTCAAGGCCCCGAGCAGCGGATAGATGGGTGTGTTGACGAAGATGGCTTCGACAAGGGTTGAGCTCCCGGGCAGTTTGACATCCGTCTTTCGAAATATCTTGAGAAGTTGGTGGGCGGGCTGGTCGCTGGCCCCTGGATTTCGGCGGGTAGCTCAGTGGGGGGTCGCATGGACCCGCTCTTCCGGGAGATGTCAGGTACATGGGCACGCTAACGATGGGGATAAGCTTGGGCGAAGGGGGGGCGGCGTTAATGAGCTACGGTGGCAAGCGTACCAAAAGGTTGTGGCGACGAAATTAACCAGTGCATATGCATACATAATCAGACGTCATCGACAAATCGCCTACACATGCATAGGAGAAAGCAAACATCGCAAAACAAAAGATATAAAAATGCTGTATATTACAACGGCATGTTAAAGAAACGCGACGGAGCTGAAGTCGCGCCTATGACAGCGTTTTTCAGCTGCTTGCCTCGCCAACAGAGTCACGAGGCGCCCATGAGTTGGTAGCGCATCAGCAGGCGTCCGCGTAAATGGGAGAACTAGAAAATATCCGACATGTTTTGGCATGCAATGCATCGACCCTACAAACGGTTAGTTCATTCTATTTATCAAGTCGACCGGATTTGATACTATCACGAGGTTCACGAAATAAAAGAACAATGTCTGAAAAAAATGCTGAGCGTTGGCAACCGTCGATATTATTGTGACACACGTCGCGCACCAATTCCTGCGTCGACCGAGCTCTGTTGACTGACAGTGACCACCAATTGTCGATCAATTGGCCTCCCAACGTGCAGTGTTGAGAGACGTCCACATCGCAGAATGGGTCAGCATTGGCGGCTGGCTGCGGCGTGGACATCTGATGCGTAGACTGCCGGTTGGGATTGAGCTATATCCGCCACCGCAGCATTTTGCTTCGGCGCCACCGTCGTCCGCGTCGTGCGCAGTGCAACTTGCGACTTGTCGCTCGATTTCACCCGGCGCGACCCGCGATACAAACACCAGATGCACAGCAACAGCGTGGTCGCCAGCACCACAGCCACTACTGCGATCACGACGAAGAAGGTGGTGGTGGTCAAGCTCAGGTCGGCCAAAAGGGCGTCCAGTCCTGTGACCGCCTCGTCGTCCAGTGTCTTTTCGGGAGCGATTAGCGTACTAGAAAGCACTTCGGTGACCAAACTCGAATCGCCTGCGGCCCCAGAGTGTCAGGGGCGAGAGAGAGAGAGAGAGAGCATTAGACAAGGATAAGAGCAACCCTATCCAGGGCGTCGAGTGCCACAATTCAAGGGGGTGAAGCGGACTATTCTATGAAGGAATGAGGTACCATGCGATTTGATAGAATGGGGTGACATTCCCAAGTGTAAACACGAAATGATGACGCGGTGGCTAAGTTTAAGACAGTTTGTGACGGTAAGGGTCTCACCGAGTGATGGCTGCAAGGTGGGTACAATGAGGCTGTCCACTGAATCACGCAGCTGGGTTGCCTCTGTGATGCCATTCGAGTTGACGCCCCAAATGACAACAACGGAAGGGGGCGAGCTATCTTGGGATAACGTCACGCTGCTTCCCTCTAACAGCACATCCGTCTCCGCAAGGTCAAGGATGGATGCCAATCGCAGCCGTAAGTCATCCGCGAATGCTTGAGCCCCGTCCGCAGCGACAGTTCCGATGAGGCTGGCGCCACTGAAGGTGTGAACCACTCGCAGGGAGTACCCTGCGGCCTCATTTTGCAACTGCACTTCCCGGCTCACGAGCATTGGCGTACCTACGCACGCCCCACACCCTCAAAGTGAGTTGAGCTTTACAGTCGGGCGTTGTAATATCCAAATAACATAGGTTTCCAGTCGCTTATTATGAACAAAATTAGCTAAAAATTGATGTAGACATACATTACTCAAATTGCACCAGAGAATAAGGAGAAACGGAGATAAATACAACCAGTTCATTGGAGAGTGGGATAGAGAGTGAGATGGATGGATAAGGAGCGGGTGGGTGTGGGGAATAGAAGTCCAGAAATGGGGAAGGGGGAATAGAGGGGTGGACGAGGAAAGGCTAGAAATGTGTGTGTGTGTTTGTGTGTGCGTGTGTGTATGCGTGTGTGTGTGTGTGTGTGTGTGTGTGTCTATGTGTGTGTGTATGCGTGCGTGTGTTTCTGTGTGTGTGTGCGTGTGTTTCTGTGTGTGTGTGTGTGTGTGTGTGTGTATGTGTGTATGCGTGTGTGTGCGTGCGCATGACTGTGTACTAGGTAGAGTGCGTAATAATTTTATTTATTGTTTTTGTGGGGGGTGGGGGGGGGAGCTTTTGTTGCGAGGGGAGCGGACGCACCGTATCCAAGCTCGTTACTCAAAAGCTCTGGCAAGTTGTCCAACTCACTCTCCAGAGAAGCTGCTCCAACCACAGTGAGCGTCCCCTCCACTACCCAGTCCACCTTGACCGAGCCAGCAAATATGTTGAGAATAGATACCCAAGACACCGGTATGCTAAGTGACCGCGCGATAGCACTCCGCAACTCATCCGTAAAGTTCTGTAGCTGGATGTCATTGATATTGACAGCGGGGAACTCTAGTGTTGCAACAATACGGGCGGGATCTGCCGGGGCTGGGGTCGGGGCAAGAGCATTCGTAGGGGCAGGGGTCGGGGCTAAGGTGGGTGTGCCGGGGGGGGCGGTTGAAGAGGAAGAAGTGAGGGAGGGAGTCGGGGCGGGTGTAGTGCCAAGGGTGGGGGAGGGTGTCGGGGCGGGAGTAGTGCCAAGGGTGGGGGAGGGTGTCGGGGCGGAGGTCGGGGCATTCGTTGGCGTGGAGTCGGTATTTGGGCTGGGCGTCTGCGCCAGTGTGGGTGCAGGGGTCGGTGCGAGCGTGGGCGCGAGTGTGGGGGCAGGCGTGGTTGGGAGAGTCTGCCTCGATGTGGGCGATGGCGTCTGTGCAACCGACGGCGCCGGTGTCGGGGCTGGCGTCGGGGAAGGGGTCAGTGCAGGCGTCGGGGCTGCCGTGGGCGCGTTTGTAGGCGCGGCTGTCGTGAGGGCCGGTGGTGCGGCCGTCGGAGCTGCTGTCGGAGCAAATGTTTGCACCGGAGTTGACGCTGGCGTTGGTGCGGGCGTCGGCGCTGCCGTCGGCGCTCCAGTCAGCCCCACAGTCGGAGCTGCCGTTGGTGCTACGGTTGGAGCGCCTGTTGGGGCTGGGGTTGGGGCTGCGGTTGGAGCTGCAGTAGGCGCGGGTGATGGAGCTGGCGTGGGCGCAACGGTCGGGGCAGGAGTAGGGGCTGGGGTGGGCGAAGGGGTTGGCACAGCAGTTGGGGCGGGGGTAGGAGAAGGGGTTGGGGCGGGTGTAGGTGAAGGGGTTGGGGCGGGTGTAGGAGTTGGGGTCGGGGTGGGTGTAGGAGAAGGGGTTGGGGCGGCGGTAGGGGCAGGTGTAGGGGCAGGAGTAGGTGCGGCGGTTGGGGCAGGAGTGGCGCCGGGAGTGTCGAATACCCATCCAGAGCACAGTCCAGTGGAGACGTTGCAAGTGCCGTCGGAGCCACATGAGGCGTCACCGGTGCAGTGCAACCGGCTGCAGTCCGGCCCCACCCACTGAATGTCACAGTAGCACTGCCCGGCCTCGCAGCGCCCTTTACCACTGCAGTCGTTGGGGCAGGACAGGGACGAACATACTTCGGTGTTGTCGGGGCAGGGGCCGATGACGCCGCTGTTGTAGTCGGGGTGAAGGGTGGCCATGTCGATGGTGGCGCCCGTGGGGCAGTCCAGCGTGACACCGTTGATGGTAAGCTGTAGCAGCCCGGCGGCCGTGCATGAAGTCTTGTAGCATTGTGGTGAGGGAGACGAGTTTTGAGAGTAGAGTGAGCCCCCAGAGTTTGGAACGATGTACTGAAGGGCTGATTGGATTTCGATGCAGCGGCTGTATGCCCCAAACTCGGAGCCAAAAAAAAAGACGTCCACGGCGTCGACGGTAGCTGCGTTGCCCTCGTCGTAGCAATGCGTATTTGCGGAGTCCCCATACGAGATGACCTGAGGTCGCTTGCAGGACGACAGTGAGTCCTGAAGGCAGAGGTCGCGCGAACGGCGGTTGAAGCTGCACGTGATTTCATTCTCCGTGCTGCAGAAGAGCTCCGAGCTGGGATTCGCCGCATTGAAAGTGGCACAGTCGGTGGTGAAGAGGCCGCAGCCCGCGTTCCTGCCCTGTTGCACAAGCCCCTGCATCCCCGCGGAAAGGAAAATCACTCGCACAGGTCAGGTCCGCGATAAACCTAGCACGCTGCCACCGCCGTGTGAGGATATTGGTACGGTGGTGGCTACATGTACAATATATTGTGGATGTTTAACTGCGAAGTAGGCAGGGTGCAGGATGGCGTGGGAAAACGGGGGTGGGTGCGTATGGCGGATAGGCTATATGATGATGATGATGATGGGTTTAGTCTGGGGGTCCAATGATAATGGGTACTGGCTGTAGCCGGAAAGGATGAAAGTGGAGAGGGTCAAACGAGTTCCGTGATTAGTTAAGACTTTCGTAGATGTGCGATCAAGGGCTTCGATGCAGCCGAAAAGGCATCGTCTCTGGTGAGAGCGTACCACTGTGTCCCAGTTGGACTCGTACCAACCGGTGTCTTCCATGAGCGCGTAGGAGAGCGGGCCAAAGTGTTGTCGCTCGATAGAGCTAGCACTGGAGAGCATGATGTCGCTGCGCACCACCGCCGCCTCCCAATGGCTCCCCGCAGTGCCGGACCCGCCTACAATCCACGCGGAGCTAGTTAGAGTGACACCCTGGCGAAATGAGTGGCGGGTCTCAGTTTAACAAGTTGTTTCACCGGGGGGCGGATGTCTTACCGCCATCCTCGAGAGGGACACCGGCGACGGAGTCGCATCCGTACAGCTCGCCCGCTTTCTCCACCAGTTTGGGTGTTTTAATCATTGACTGGCCAAGGGAGTTGGTGCCAAACACCGCTGACTCCCCGAGCGCTGTCCCGCTGTCGTCTATGTAAAGTGGCATCAGATCTTCCACAAAGAAGAGGGCGTGAAGAAGCTCGTGGATAGCCGTCTCAATAGCAGACGCATTGTCGGATGCGTCCGTTGCCTACGTCGTAGATTCCAAAGACTTTAGCTTATGTAAACTGTCTATTTAAATGTGTGTGTGTGTGGGTGTGCGTATGTTTGTGCGTGTGCGTGTGTGCGTATGTTTGTGCGTATGCGCGCGCGCGTGTATGTGTGTGTATGTGGGTGAGTGAGTGAGTGTGCGTGTGTGCGTGCGTGTGTGTGTATGTGTGTGTGTGTGTGTGTGTGTGTGTGTGTGTGTGTGTGTGCATGTCCGTGTGTGTGTATGGGCGTGTGTGTGTGTGGGAGGGGGGGGGGGGGGGGGGGGGGGGGGTTGCGTGTGCGTGGGTGTTTCGATGGTCTTACGTCGGGGCAGAAGTTAATATAGCCGGCAATGGGCCGATTTGTGGTTGGGTCCTGAGCACAAGGCTGAGCGAATCCCAACGTGCCTTCGCCGCATTGGCTTGCGTCACTCGTGACGTACACGATCATGTCCGCATCAGGAACGCCGGTTTGGCCTGCAGGGTACACACCGTTGTAACCCATCAACCACCCAAATCCTAGACATTTAACGCGAGATGCCTTATGAGAGAATGACATAAGACAGCAGTCAACAATGCCTGATGACATGTCGCAGCGCCAACAAAATGCTAATCATGCAGGCAAAGTAGCAGAAATAAGTAATGGGAGAATGTAATTGACACTGAGGAATCCGTTTAAATGCCGTTTGCCTTTATAAATTCAGACACAACAACAATCGGTTCCACACATTTGCAGTTGCGACGGACTGCAAACTCAGATTCGACTTTGTAATAACACATTCGTAGCTCAAACCCAGTCGAGGCCAAATTTACAGAAGCAACGCAAACAACAGTCGAATTGGTAGTATTTGAAGAAGAAAAAAAGTAGCCCCGTCATGCACTTACAGGGAAGAATTCCTTTCGATTTCATGCAGCCAAAGCAGCCAAACTCACAAACGGCTTTAACAATTTCTAAAATAGTCGAGGTAAGCTAATAACGGACCAAGATATTAGCAGAATACCGAACGCAGGGGAGGGCCTACAACGCTGCAAGCAGCACTCAACTTGGTGATGGCTGATGCAAAAAATAGGAACACTGCAAATAAGAGGGATACACATTGAGTGCGAAGAATGCACAGATCGGTGGAGGGGTGCCATACCCGCGATTGTGCTGCAGGTGAGCGTGTTGTCGCAGATCTCGTACGGTCCAAAGTAGTCCCACTTGTGGGTAATTAAGGAGCCACAGAACCCGGGGTTGGAGGCGGTGTTGGCCACAGCCGCACAATAGGAGTCACAGCCAGGCTGTCCTGCAGTGCAGCCGGATGGAACGAGGTAGAAAGAATTGCAGAATGGGGTGAGGAAGAGGTTGCCCTGCACTGGCGCTTTGACCGCCATGCGCCGCTGCAGCTCCGCCAGCGCCACAGGGACGATTTCATCCCGGATGCGCGTCTGCGTGGTGCCGCTGCCCAGCTGGTCGTAGTCGACGTGGAAGCGGATGGCGGAGGAAGAGGAGTAGGCGCGCTGCGTCGGCCCCTCACCCTCCCCGCTGGACGCCGCCATGCGCTGCAACATGCGCCGTGTGGCTTCCTTGTGCTGCTTGAACTCTGCGATCTGTTGCGAAGTGACTGCTTTGACGGAGTCCGGCGCCTCACATCGCACCTCCGACAGCCCCAGGAATAGCAGAATCCCTGGCAGCAGAAGCACAGAGGAACTGAGTAGGGCAGTGTGGGAAGCTGAAAACGTGGAAACAAGTAATCACGGAGGCGCGTGAAATGTGAGTGTATACAGGAGAGGTGCATGTGCATATCCGTGTGTGTGTGTGTGTGTGTGTGTGTGTGTGTGTGTGTGTGTGTGTGTGTGTTTCTGTGCGTGAGTGTGTGTGTGTGTGTGTTTTGGAAGAAAGGAAAAGTATGCGAGGTGCACGCGTGCGTAATGTGTGTGTCTCTATGTATGGCAGCGATCATTATGTATCTGCGTGTATATCCGCGTGCGTGAGTGTGCGTGCGTATGTTTTGTGGTCAGGACGCCCGTGCGCACTTGTGTGTGTGTGTGTGTGTGTGTGTGTGTGTGTGTGTGTGTGTGTGTGTGTGTGTGTGTGTGTGTGTGTGTGTGTGTGTGTGTGTGTGTGTGTGTGTGTGTGTGTGCGTGTTTGTATTGGAGTGTGTGTCTGTAGTGAGGATGTATGTGAGTGTGCGTGTGTGGGTGGGTGTGTTTGTAGGTTTGTTCGTGTGTGTGTGTGTGTGTGTGTGTGTTTGTGTTTGTGTGTGTGAGAGGGGGGGGGGGGTATGTGGGCCGGTAGGGGGTAGCGCGCGCGAAAGGTAATTTTTTTTCGGTAGCCACTTTGGAGACAAAAAAGGGCGTGCACATGGATCCAAATGGGTTTGAAAAAGCCGAAGAGGGTAGTGCCCATAATAGGGCGCCGAAGTTCGACTAAAAACAAAAATGCGAGGAGCGCGCAAGTGGAAGTGGAGGTGAAGGGGGCGAGTCGTGGGAGAACACGAGGACGTTCTCGGCCATCCACCGATTAAACTCCAATGTTGTTCAGTCAGTGCAGAAGGCGGTAGGTCGCCGGCCGTATCGGGGCGTCGGCTCGGCGGTGGCGGGTGGAGCAGGCGTTACGGGTACTGGGATACGGTGTACGAGTACAAGGATCGGGTCGCGGTAGGTAGTATACTGTACCTGTGATGGCCAGCCGCGCGAGCGACGGCAGCACGGGACGTGTATTCGTGCCCATCATTGGTCAACACCTGCGATTTTCCTGTTTGATTGAAAAGGAAATAGGGGGAGAGGAAGCGTTACTGGTAGACTTGCAGGTGCCGGTCAATCTGTGCCCCCTCCCGCGTTTACTGCGTACACAGCGTCCGCGGCCCGTTCGGAGGACGAGAGGATCGTTACGCGCGCACGACACAGCGAGCCATGTGCACCTATGCTAAGGTAATATAGCACATGCAGTTGTTTCCATTGCCAGGTGTGTAAGCGGTCTGACGCTGGATTCCCTCAACCTTCAGCGAAGCTCAGTACCATAGAGTCTTCGTATCGCAGGCGGGTGAGTACCCGCCGTAGCGCGGATTTGCTCGGTAGCAGTACGGTACGATTAGTCGGTGAGTACATACGGCCAGTACCTTACGGAGAATGTCACGTACGCGGAGCAGTGGCGAATGCCGCCCCACCGCCCTTAAATGCAGTCCGCGGCGCCACCGCGCCAGTAGCGTAGACGCGGAGCTGAAAGTTTTGTGAGTTTGGTAGACTTATATGATACCCACCACGTTAGAAAGGTCAGCCTGCGGCGTGGGTGGCAGACGAACGGAGGGGCAATTGTCGTCTCTGACGCTCCGACTACATGTACATAATACGGATGCGCGGGCGGTGAGTAAGCTACCCGTCGGCCGTCGCTACTACACCAGTACCAGTACCTGTACCTGCCCTGGTACACCTGCTCTGTGGCTGGCTTCCGGTGAGAGGATAACAAGTAAATCAAATTCTTACAAGAAAAAGTAGTGGAGGCCGCCAAGCAAGATAAAAAAGAAAAGAGGGAAACAGAAAAAACCTAAGCCCGAGGAGCAGGAAGGCATGCCACAGCATCAGCATTGAGAATAACAAACAAGGAGTATCGACAAACACATGATGGACCCCCGATATCTCATGGACAACCTTTTATGCCCTCATCTGCAGCAGCACTCCGCCGAGAGGCTGCTCGCCGATCCCCCCCTCGGGCCGCTACTCCTGCCTCATGGTGCTCCGACAACGACCCGGTCGCTTGTCTACTTGAGTTCAGACCTGTCACTGCGGCCCGAGGGGTTTGTGCGACAGCGAGAGACGACCTACGTTCTGCCCTACAAGACACCCTCGAATATGCGACCTCCCTGCCCTCAACGGACTCTCGGGCTGCTAGAGCTTTTTTGGCAATTCACCTCTTTGGCGGCCTCCTCCTCCGACCGTTCCCGGCGGCGACCGGTGCTCGCATCCGCTCCCTGGTTCAACGTCGAGTCCGTCTCTGGTTCTCTACGTCCGGAGAGGACGGACTCACGGGCATTGACACCCTTCTACGTGATATTCGAGATGGAGGTGAGCTTGCACGTGCGTGCCCGGGAGCTTCTGCGCCTAGACGCCCCGGCGGTCGGGGCCGGGGTGGGGGGGGCTCTCGCCGTCGCCGGGCCCAGAACACTCAACGGGAGCAGCACCACCCACCGACTCGCCTCTCTGAAAGTGACCTCCGACGCCGTGCTGCCTTCCGTCGGGCCCGTGAGCTAGTGGAAGTTGGCCAGTTGCGACGGGCCCGGATGGCCCTTGACGGAGCCGACTTCGGAATGGTGGAGGACGCGGACGCGGCTTTGGCCGCTCTTCAGCGGTTGCATCCTCCTCCCGGTACTCCCCATCCAGACTGTGATCTCCCCGACCCTCTGCCCCCCCCGGCGCGCCCACCCCTCACGTATTTAGATGACAGTGACAGCCTCAAAATATGGGAGGAGTCTATGCTCCTTGTCTTGAGAAACGCACCTCGCTTGTCAGCCCCCCACGTTGATGACTGGCGATGGGAACATGTCCGTGACTTGAACGTTCCGGCATGGCGTAAGTGGGTTAACCGCTACTCGGCGGGAAACATTCCCGAGGCTGCGGCGGACTTTCTGGCGAGTGCGACCGGGTGGGCTCTTCACAAGCATACTGGGGTTGACCGCGACGCCACTCGCCTTCGAGGTGAGGCTCCTAAAGTCCGGCCGTTGGCTACTGGCAGCGTTTTGTCGCGGTTAGCTCATTGTCACGCCATAGCGCGGATAGCGATTGTCGAGGCCGACCATCAGGGCCCTGTACAACGATCGGTTTTCACCAAAGTGGGTATCGAGCGAGCCATTCATACCACTCGCATTGGCCTACAAGCTATTCCTGATTGCAGCCTTCTAAGCTTGGACCTGGAAAACGCCTTCAACACCATTTCCCGCCGGAGTTTCCTTGCGGAGCTGTACAAGAACCCTGACTTGATGCATCCCATTATCCCGTTGGTTGAGATGATATATTCACGGGACTCCACGGTGTATTACTTCGACCCCAACGATGCTTCGCTCCTACACGGCACGGTTCAATCTCGTACGGGTGTCCGTCAAGGAGATCCTCTTGGCCCGCTTTTGTTCAACCTGGCGATAAGCACCCCCCTCCGGAATATTGGAGAACGGTGCAAGGATTCAGCGGCGATCCAAGCCTTTTCTGATGATGGCAAGTATTTGATCAAAACGCCTTTCGTCCCGACAGTGATTACGGTGGCTACGGAGGAAATGGGGAAAGTCTGCTCGAATGTTCAACCAATCAAATCTTCGTGCATGGTACCTCCGGATACGGCCCTTGAACTTGTCGAGGTGATACGGGCGATGGTCCCCGTTGTTACGGGTACTAGTAACCTTGGAGCCCCTTTGGCGATGGATTTCTCGATGGCAGACGGCCCTCCAGCGTCTCATAACGAGAACTATGTTCACTCTTGGCTGCAAGACACCGTTGAGGCTCATCAACTCCTCTTGGACAAGATTGTATGCTTTGCTATGTCGGACTTCGGAGGGACTCACGCCGCTTTCCGCTTGATGATCACGTGTGCGGTACGCCGCTATGGTTTCTTGCTCCGCACCCTCCCCCCAGATATCACACATCCCCCCTTGTGGTGTTGACTAACACACTGAACCAAAACCTTTCTGATTATGCCGGGCCCGATGTCGAGTTGGTGGTATCTACGGTCAACAATGCGGTGGCACCCGCTACCCAAGTGACTAGCCTACAACTTCCGACTCCCGATGCTCTTACTCGCTTGGGAGATTCTGGGGGCCACATCCAACGGGGCATTTCGCGCATTCTTCGTGCCCGGGCCTACCTTGACCTCTTGGCGTTCTGTAGACCTTCCCCACCGGACTATATGAGGGTGACTTCGGGTACGGGTCGCGGGGCTTTGGCTCTCTTTTTCGCTTCACATGAGTCCAGTTTCAAGGTGCCATCCGATTGCTATATGATGGCAGCCCACCGGGTGCTTGGCTTGACTGCGGAGCGCGCCGCTCATGTTCGAAAATGCCCTCGGTGCAATGAGGCCCCTTCAGAATCTCGCGGGTATGGATCTTCGTCGACGGTATCGAGCATCTTTATGTCGGGTGAGCGCTCAACAGCCGCTATGCTCATGGACCATATCCCCCGGTGCCCGTGCTCTTGGTATATCATTCAACTCCATGACCGCATTGTCCACGTGCTTGAAGAGTTCATGCTTGAAGCGGGGGCTACTAAGGGCCGGGACTTGCGGTTGGAAGTCCGCCGTATTCGGTCGGGAGCTTCACGTGATCGTCCTGGGGATGTGTTTTGGTTGGACTTCATGGCTCCGCACCGCCATCTTGTTGTGGATGTGACGGTTACAAGTGCTCGCACGAACACCAACGTTCCTCGTATAGGTGCTCGCCTTCCACTCCCTGGCAGCCTTGCATTGGGAGCTCAACAAGGCAAACTTGATGCAGACCTCCGTACTTCCGCTTTGCTTGGCACGCCTTTGGTTCAGTCGGTCCATGACTACTACCCCTTCGCCATGGAGGATGGGGGCCGGTTGGCGCCGATGGCGGCTGAGTTGGTCGATCGCTTGGCTATTTTGGTGGCTGTTCGTCGCTTCCCTGTCATGGGGGCCGTTGACTCTCGTTCCTTGCGCTCTGATTGTTATGTCCGTATGCATCATTTTGTTCGTCGATCTACTTCTCTTCCGTTTCGGCGTTTTTTGGGGGATGTGCGACGAGAATTCATGCAACGTCTTTCTGCTGCTCTTCATGGCACTCTTGGTTCTTATCTCCGCGACGCTTTTCAGGAGGGCAGTGCTGGTGCTGTGGCATGCCTTCATGTTCCTCGGGCTTAGGTTTTTTCTTCCTTTCTTTCTTTTTCTTGCTTGGTGGCCTCCACTTCTTTTTCTTGTAAGAATTTTTCAATATCCAACGCATGTACACGATGATGGACATATAAACACTTGGTAGTTTACGCTGCTTTTTGTAGGATTTTTTTTGTTGATATATAAAATTTCTTTCAACTTGATATCGCTCCACAACTACATTCCTATCGAACCGTGCTTGTGATGATACTCGTAAAAAGCACACTCTCATTACATTACCACTTACCACTCATCTTGGGGATGTTCTTTGGTTAGGCTTCACGGCTCCACACCGTCATCTTGATTAAAGCCAGTCCATGGGATGTGGTTTGGCTAGACTTCATGGCTCCACACCGTCATCTTGTTGTTGATGTGACGGTTACAAGTGCTCGCACGATTACCAATGTTCCTCGTGTAGGTTTTCGCCTCCCACTCCCGGGCAGGCTTGCATTGGGAGCTAAGCATAGCAAACTCGATGCGGACCTCCGCACTTCCGCATTGCTTGGCACGCCTTCGGTTCAATCCGTCCATTACTCATGTCTCTTCGCTATGGAGGATGGGGGCCGGTTGGCACCTAAGGAAGCTGAGTTGGTTGATCGCATGGCAATCTTGGTGGCAGTTCGTCGCTTCCCTTGCATGGGTGCTTGTGACTCTCGCTCTTTGCGTTCTGACAGATAAGTCCGTATACAAAATTTCGTTCGTCGCACTACTTTTGTTCCTTTTCGGCGTTTTTGGGGGGATGTTCGGCGAGAATTCTTGCGACATGTTTTTGCTGCTCTTTTGGGTTCTTATCTTCGCGATCCTTTGCATGAGGGCGCAGTGCCTGATGTTGTGGCGGCATGCCTTCCTGTTCCACGGGCTTCGGCTTCCATGGGGCGTTTTCCTCCTTTTCTTTCTCCATTTGGCTTGTTGGTGGTGTTCACTTCTTTTTCCTGTCAGAAACATTGGCCCAATTTTATCACAAGGCAAGTAGAGGAAATTACCAGAGGATATGTACTCGTTGTCAATATATATATATATATATATATATATATATATATATATATATATATATATATATATAAAAGGGCACAGGCTCTGGTACGGGTATACATCCTTCAACTTCATCTCGTTCAGAAGGTACATGTACATGTACAGTACAGGTACATGAAGCATTATTGTTATTGTGCTTCTTGTCTATTCGCAATTTACTTATAAGTCTAAGCAGCGGAAACCACCAATGTAAAAAGGAAACTAAGCACGAAAACCCACTCAGGCCTAAGCCCGAGAAACAGGGAGGCATGACACTGCATCGACCCTGCCCTGCAAAAAGGAATTGCAAAGATAAGGACCCAAAGTACCACGAAGAGCAACAAAAAGACGTTGCAAGAATTATCGCCGCTTTTCCCCCAAAAACCGCCAGTAGGGAACACAAGTATATCAACGAACAAAATGTTGCATGCAGACATTATTGCAAGAACGCAATGAACGAGAATCCGTAGCACCCATGCCATGGAAGCGACGAATAGTCGCCAAAATATCTAAGCGATCAACCAACTCAACCGCCATAGGTGCCAACCGGCCCCCATCCATAGCATACTTACCGGTATTGTACAACATATCTTTGAATATCGTACATGCGTTCGACACAAGTATGACATCCACGTCAAAACGCGCCGATTGCGCACTTGTATCACACGCGTCTACCCATTCTCGCCCACGCTTTCATCCCTTCATACTCGATACAACGCTTTTTGCTGTGAAATTTCCAACAAGAGCTACCAATACAATAACCACGTCGTTGACGTGATTTGGCGGCGGGTGACAGTATATTCTCTTCGTGCGGTTTGTGCGCCACGGCGGGCATGCGCAGTCGGTACATGTACGTACCCACTCACCCACTCAGTCACCCCCGCCCCAGTCGACCCTCCGACAACAACATCCGCGATGCCGTGACCGCTTTTTGCGAAATCAACTCCTTGAGACCAAACGCATGTTTTGTCATGGGGGTTTATGAGTTTTGGCCTCTTATGAAGTTACAATTCGTATCCCTTTTTCCATTTTTTGGTCACATACTATGTCAAAACGTACATTTCGAATCATGTAGTCTATGCAGTTCAAACATACTTGAAGTACTTGGTGGCGCGTCCCATACAATCCGACAAATGCTTTTGGTCTCTCCGGCAAGTGCCACAAGCAAGGCAAATGAAGAAAAACCAAAATAGGCAATAGCAACGGCAATAGCATGACATAACATGTGCAACAACCGAGACACTGATGGCAAGAGTAAAATCATAATATGAGATGCAACCGCAAGACTGAACAAAGGCAATACGGGCAAATGCAGCAATTTAAAACGCGGTATACGTGATATCGACAACAACAAGTACCACAACAAACAACATCACGAGCCACCACAAATACAAGCAGGCACATCAAGTGCAATAGCTGAAAAAACGGCAACATAAGCAAAACCACGGCAAGAACATCATCAACAACATTAGTAAAATAGAAGTAAACACCATGTGCCAACATAAACCAAATAAGCGAAGACAACGAGAAGAATATAAACAATTATAGCAACGACAACATCAAATACAACAAACAACATCACGAGCAACCGCAAGCAGAAAAGCAGCATATAATAAGTGCAACAGTAGCGGTGGTAACGGTAGCGTCTGAATAAAAACCAAACCGTTGAATTGTGTGCTTCCTTTCAGCATGATTGATGCTATGTGTAAGTTGCTAAGGAGATAACTAGTCCCGCCCCCCTCCCTCCCCCCCTTGAAGGCTCGAATAATGTTGTCGAACACGACTAAAATCCGCGCTCGCTCGCTTTCTCACCGAAACAGCCACCAACTTGAGGTGTCACCCGTCTCCCTCGTGTAACCTATAAGTCGAATATGGGCCGTGTGTTGATATATTGAAATTGAATTTGAAAATATTTGCAACATCTACCGGGTGAAACCTTATGTTGTTTTGGGGCCCTCCCAACGATGCCATTCAAGAAACTTGTAAGTCAAGGCTAGACCGTAAAGTGCCTAAATCCAACCTCTCCACAGTGTTTTGGGGGGGTTTAACTTCCCCTCAGGGAGTTGTGACGCGTGTGAGGGTGGTAGATGTATGTCAAGGGTAACTGCGTGAGTGGTAGGTGGAGGCGCAGCGTGGATTCGTGCGTGATTTGATGCGGTAGATGACTAGTAGGAGGTGGTGCAACTATTGAGCATTGTGCAAGTGCAGTTTTGAAAGGACGCGTGTGGTGTCGAGTCTTGTTTTCGAGACGAGTTCATCAGGAGGGTCAGTGCGGAGGGTGAGAAGGGAAGTGAGACACGATGATTGATAACGGCTAATGTGTGAGGGGTACTTGTGCGGCTCATGTCGATGGAAAGAATGTCGACAGCGGTTCTTGGCCAGTGTCGTTGTATAATATTGGCTAAAGGGTGTATTTATCGCGAATCAGTTGTGCGTTATGGGAGAGGTTGTGGTCCATGCAGTATTTCCATTCCCCTATTTGAATCTTTTTAATCGAGGAGTAATGTCGCGGGCCGTTCGTTGGTCCAACGAATCCAGGTTCGAGGAGCATGACCAAGTCGGGTTGGTGAGCGGGGGTCTTAGCGCTGAGGGGAGTATGTCTTCAGGTAGGATGGCGGGGCAAGAGGTGAGGGAGTCGGGCGAGAGGCCTTCGTCAGCAATAACTAGACGGGTGGGCATGTGGTGGCGTAGGGGTTGTCAATCAAGGGGGTGGGGATGAGAGTGGGGGATGTTAATGATTTGATGGCTTTGTTACCAAAGTCAATTGTTATGGTCGCCCATTGGCCGCTGTTGTGGAGAGAGAGGTGAGGGAGGAGGAGTTGTAACGCGCTGTTGTGGCGGTCCTATCTAAGGCGGGACATGGAGGAGCAGTTACCACTTACCAACAATGTGGCCAATGCTAGTGAATTGACCACACATGGGGCAGCGCATGATGGGGTTGTGTGAGAGGAGGCGGGTGTTGTGTACTCCCCACATGTACTCCGCACATGTTTGTGTGTGAATTAGACATTGCTTAGTGATGTGTGTCTTTTCAAGAGAGTGTAGTCCGCTCCGTCCGCAGCGGCGCGGGCGAGGAGGGCGTCGTGTTTGGTGGTGTGTGAAAGGGGCGTATGGGTATGTTTGGTACATTGGGTCTGTGTGTGCATCGGATTTGAGGATGGTGTATTTGTAGAGCGTCGGGTCATCTTGTGTTTGGGGTTTGAATGTGTATAGCGAGGTCCATGTCTAGGCATGAGTGTGTACATCTGAACATGTTGTGTAGGTTGTGTAGTGTGGGTGACCATATGTAACTTGGTTAGCAAGTGCGTCTGCGAGGTCGTTTCCGATAGAGTGGTTATGTGGTTTGATTTTGCCTAGATGAGTAGGAATGCATGCCTTGCATCGGGTTTGGAGGATTCGTGTGATTGATTTAAGTGTGTCGCAGTGGATGTGGTGTCGGTAAGCGGTTGGACAATTCATCTAACCTTGGATAGGGCGGAGCGAGCGTGCGCTGTCCGTAAAGAGGTGAATGTGACAGAGTTTTAGGCCGATATCGATGCCCACGAGATCCGCACGATTGACGGTATGAGAGGGGGAGGTGGAGGTCACCAGAATTTTGACGCGTGAGTCCGAGGTGAGGTGGGTGGCAGCCGCTCCAAGGGGAGAGGAGCCTCCTTTTTGGGAGCCGTTAGTATAAACGAAGTCCTGTCAATTCCAAGCAAAAACACCTCTCGTGGGGGGGTGTCCTAGTGACGCGCGCTTTTGAAGAGGGTAAGTAATGGGGTGGGTGGGGTTGGGGGGAAGGTGGTCGTATAACTGAGCGTAGTGTATAATTGCCGAAGTGGGTCGGGGGTGGGATAATGACGGATGGGGTCAGGAGGTGTGTACTGTAAATGGATTCAAGTGTGTGGTGGATGGCGGCCATTGCTGTGCATGAGGGCACAAAGGATAGGGCAAGGGGGCTGGCTACGAGGTAGATGTCCACCATCCAGCGTGTGCAAAAAGGTGGGGGGGTTGGGGGTGCCAATGTGTTGGTCGGGGGGTAGGAATGTGTTTGCGTCGTTGGAGAGGGTGTAAGTGTTGGGTGTATGGTGAGGTGATGTATTTGGAGTGGCGATATGATGTGTGTTCCCACAGGAGGAGGAGAGGGGAAGGTAGCGCTAAGAGAGTGAGAGGCGGTGAAGTGGGCACTGGTGATGGCGTGTTCCATGGCGCAGCGCATGCATTCGTGGTTGTATTCTGGGTTCGCGATGTTAGTGCCGTGCCATGTACGTGAGGCATTGTTGCCACTAGATAAGAAAACGATGTATTCTAGGTAGAATGAATGGTATGTGTGGAAGTGCAGGTATTTGTTGATGAGGAGGTATGTGTATAGGTATGTTTTTTGTATGGTATGTATCGCGAAGAGCATAGAGGAGGTCCTCTCTAGTGGCCCAGCGGTTGCGTGTGGTGGTGGCGGTGGTGGGTGAATGAATTTCCGAGCGAGTGCCGAGTGTGGTGATGAGGCCGTAGACCTGTTTTTCGAATTTGCGGCGTGTGAGGTTGGGGCGGAAGACTTGGTCGAGGTGTCGGATGCGGGGGCCGGAGAGGGTTGTGACTTCGTGACCGTCGAGGGTGCAGAAGATGGTTGTGTCGTGTATGGTGGGGTGGGTGTGGATGGTGAATTTGCCGGTGGGGGGCATGTCGATATGGGGGTGAATGGGGTCGTGATTGAAGGAGAGGACCAAACTCCTTCAATGAGGGGGTGTGTCCAAAGGGTGGGTCCGGGGTCGGGTAGGATGGGGGAGGTGGTCCGGACAAAACATGCATTGAAGGTTAAGAGGGCAATGGGACCGGAAGGGGTCTCACTGGTGGTGTCGTGGAGTTGGAGGCAGGGAGCCCACTAAACGTCATGGAGGCGGGCGAGATCATGTGTTCGGTCACGTTCGCACCAGTCGCATTGCCATGTGTCGGGTTCTTGTACGGGGCGGCAGTGCGAGTGGACCGCAAAGTGCGGGCATGTGTTGCATGGGGTAGTGGGGGTGGGCGTCATGGGGTAGTGCTGCATGGGGTAGTGCGGGTGAAGGGAGTCATGGTAGATTGAGCATTTGGAGGGGGGGGGGGGATAGGGAGACATACAGAGGTGGGGTTGAAAGAGAGAGAGCGGAAGCCGTCGTCGAGCTGTAGTTGGATGTCCCATTCCGTGAGGTGTTCCGGTGCCCATTCTACCATTCATTGTGTCTAGCCGGACTCTGTGTTTTTTATGATTGGAGAGGATCATGGAGGGGAGGGGGTGTCACATGGGGGGGAGGGGATGTCTTGCGGTGAGAGGTACTCCGCTTCAATTTGTGTGATTGGGGCGAGGTTATAGGAGGGGTGATGATGCGGGGTGGGCGGATGCCGGAGGTGAGTGTGGTGGGGGAGCGGAGAAGGTGAGGAAGCATGCGTGGGAACCAAGATTGATGAATAGCAGTGGGGGGGGGGCGTCTTTTTAATGGTTTGGTGTGTGTGATGGGCAGGCAATTGCGGATATTGTCGAGGGGTTCACTGTCAATTGCGGCTAAGAGACGGATAGGGACATAGAGGGAGTCGCTAGCCCCTTCGAGTGTGTATACGGATTTGCATGGTTTGAGGAGGATGGATGAGTTGGAGGATCGGAGGAGGAGTTGTGGCCATGTGGCGATATTGTTTTTCCACAAGGGGGGTGAGGCGGGGGAGGAGGGTTATGTGTGTGCGGTGGGGAATGAAGTCGCAATATGTGCGGGTCTGTGGTGTGTGTGTGGCTTTGTCATGGAGTGAGGCGAGAAGGGTATCGTCTTGGCATGTGAAGTGGGCGTGGAGTGTGGAGACGATGTGGTTGGTGAGGGAGAGGGGGGATTTGGTGGAACATAATGCAAGCGTCGCGTTGGGCCATGACTAGGCATATGAGAGTAGGTGGGGAGTGACCGCCGGACATTATGAGTTATATTGGCCAGTGATTGTAGTGGATGGAGATGGTGTGGATGCATGTTCTGGCCACGTGGCCCATGTATCATGGGGTGTTCATGATTTTGTGGAGGTGGCATACTGTGAGTTGTGCCGCATGTGCTTTAAGGGAGGGGAGGCCGAAGCCGAGGTCGGAGGTGGGGGCGGTGTAGGGCTGTGCGGGGGAGGTTACGCACCGAGGAGACGGCGGAGTGGAGCGCTCGGCAGATTTCGCCCTCGAGAGTATCGAGTTGGGAGTCGCTGAAGAAGGCTAAGCTGAAGGGTGAAGTGCTTGTCGATGAGGAGTCCTCGGATGACTCGGATTCTGCGGGATTTTGTTAGCAAGGAGGTGGAAAGGGCGATGATGAGGGATATAGTCGTGCGTTTTAGTTCTTGCCATTGTTTGGTGAAAGTAAGGGCTGCTGAGCTCGACCCCGAAGACCCGGTAGGAGTCCGAGGTGTCGATGAAGGGGATGGGGGAATTGTAGCTGTTAACATTAACAAAGTGATTTTGTAGGCGGGATGCGAGGAGGAAGCGGTTGGCGAGGGAGAGGGCGGTGCCCTTGCTCCAGAGGGCGCCGGTGATGCAACATTTGTTTACGTTCACGGTCACACATGTGTATTCGCTGAAGAGGGAGAACTTCTTGAGTTGAATTGACATATTGGGGGAGGAGTCCGTTGCGAGGCTGAGGTCGTTGGAAAAGTTGTGCTTGGGATAGGTTACCATGGGTTCTGCGGGGTCGGCGTTAGTCGTGAGAGCGCCGGGGCGATAGCCTCGGCTAGTCGGCTGCCCGCTGTGAGCCAGCCGAGGAAAGGTTCGAGGATGAGGGTGAACATGAAAGGGGAGATGGTGTCTCCCTAGAGGGTG
Source organism: Tetraselmis chui (assembly GCA_026401115.1). Lineage (NCBI taxonomy): Eukaryota > Viridiplantae > Chlorophyta > Chlorodendrophyceae > Chlorodendrales > Chlorodendraceae > Tetraselmis > Tetraselmis chui. Next base: position 20,253 of record JAPMLY010000681.1, read on the forward strand.
CCCTGGTTAATGTCGATAAAGGGGATTGGCCCGTAGTGGGTGTTGCAATTGGTGGTTGAGACACCATAGAGGTGTTCACATGTGTCAACTATCATGGAGGGCTTAACGAGTTGGCGGATGTGATTGAACATGATGCGGTAGTCAGCGGCGTTGAAAGCTCTCTTCAAGTCCGTGTACATGGTATATATGTCCTTTTAGTAGATTTTGGCGTCCTCCATCATCGTGATGATGGAGGCAAGTGTCGTGGATGCTGCGGAGGAGCCGGAAGCCGTCTTATTATTCACTGAAGATGTTGTAGGTTTCTGCGTACTTGGAGCCTTCTTTGGTCAAGGCTGCTCAAAGTTTAAGCATGTTGTTCATGAGGTCAATGGGGCGGTAGTTATCGAGGAGGGTTGGGTAAACTTTGTTGTCTAGTAGACATGAGGTACTGTGGCACCAATCGGGGGGGGGGGGGGGGGGGGGGGGTAGGCTCTGTGGGAGAGGAGGGAGAAGAGGGCGGAGTGGGTCGCATTGAGGAGGAATTTTGTGATTGCATTGGAGATACCGTCCGGGGTGGGGGCCTTACCCGTGCCGAGAGAGTGGACCGTTCTATCGAATGTGTCGCGAGTTACTATGTCGGCGAGGGTGACGGTAGGGTCACCTCGGGGTGTGATTACGAAAGGGTTAGAGCTGTAGGGGTTCTCGCACCGTGGGAGGGGGAGGTCAAGCGGGGTGGCGCGGGCGAGGTCTTTATCGAAATGGGTGTGGACGGCGGCGATGGCGTCGTGAGGAGAGTCCGCTATTGTCGAGTAGGGGTGGGTGATTTTATGTAGGGTCGAGGTGGTGGTACTATTCAGGAGGAGGCCGCCTTTTATTTTGAGGAGTCGATGGTGCGATTTCGGGTTACCGTCGTAGGCGGTATTGGCGTGAGTTTTTATTTTTTGCAATCTAACCGTGGTGGCGGCGTGGAGGAGGTGGCGGATGCGTTTTTGACATTTGTGTGTGATGGTGTCGGGGGACATTTCTTCGGATGTGTGTGGGAGGGACTGTGCTAGAGAGAGCGGGCCGTGTTTCTTGCTGCAACGTCGGAGGGCTTTGACGAGTTGTCGAGATTTTTTCGGGAGCCATGTGAGGTTGGGGGAGGCGTTCGGGACTTTTAATTGTTTTGGGGGGGGAAGGGCTAAATGATTGCGGCGTGGTCCATGTGATTAGAGAGGAGGGTAATGAATTCGGAGGCGAGGGTATCGAGTCGGTATTTGTAGTCGGGGCTGAATCGTAAACATCACAATCATCGTCGACCAACCACAATTGCTTTCGCAAGGGAGCAAGCGCCACGACATCTTGTTTGGTCGGGTCGTCCACAAACTGGCGAATAAACAATTGCCATCTCGCGTGGGACTGTTGGCAAAGTTTCCATCGTCGAATGAGGTTGTTGAACTCAGCCCACTTAGGTAGAATAAACACAGCCAGTGCAAATGTAGGAGATGCTCGTCGACAACTCTCACACTAACGTGCCATCTATTCTGCCAACTCCCTTGGTGGGTTGAAAAACACACGCTCCCCACTTAAGTATCTCTCCATGACAAAGGTCACTCGGCGATGAGGTAAGTCATCACCATGCGAGTTAAGACCCTCGCCGTCTGCACAACCGCCCAAAGTGAAGTCGAATTGTGCGTGCATACGTTCGAAGATAGAGTTAACCCGTTTCCAATCAGTCAAACGTGTGGTTACAAGTCTACGGCGCCCGCCAGTGGCGCGGCGGCGGCGGTCCCAGAGGGGGTGCGCTCGCATGTTCGTTTGCATTCTCTCACCTCCCCGTGGTGTACGCTGGAAACCCCGTAGCCGTGCTAGGCTTGGCACGGTATGGGGTTAAGAGGGCCGACCGGCGTACGGTATGGGGCTAAGATATCATGTACGCTACCGGCGCAAGAATCTCCCGGTCGACCTGTCCGATGTGTTTTTAAGACTCGATACTTTGAAGATATCGTCCGTTTGCGGGGTGGTGGTTGTGTCTTCAGGAGTGTGTGGTGGCGAGGAGGGTACGGACGGATCAACGCTGGGACGCGGGTGTTGGAAGCAACGCTAGAATATGGCGCTCGCTCGACGTCGACTAGCTTGCTGACGTCGAGCCGGCCGAAAGGGGGCAGCGAGACACTAGCAGCGAGGAGGACTTTTGCGACGGGAGGAGTGGCGTGGTATGGCGCCGGGTTGTTCATGAGCATTAGTTGCCGCCGGAAAACCCAGTACGGAGGGTTTGAATAATTTCCGCACCCCCCGCGACCTTTTTGGATCCGACCATTGCGACCGTGCACTACTCCACCGCTACCCACTATCGCTAGGGATCACCGAATATTAGAGAATGCGTGCATGGATAAGCACAAAGGCTCGCACTCGAAGCAAGGGTGCTCGGTGGACGGGCAAACGGCGGGTTGAGGGTACGGTCGTTTGCTGATTTTCCAGACATGTACCCGGGTACCAGCACAGAAAAAGCCCGGGACATGGTCGGGAAAACTTTTCAGTGCGGCGGCACGAGCGCTAGCTTTTTCTGTCCGGCTGTCCCCCCCCCCCCCCCCCCCCCCCCCCCCCCCACACACACACACACATGCCTTCCAAGTGACGGGATACCTCGACTAGGAGGAAAGTCGCGACGGGACGAGCGGCTACGACCTTGGGACGAGGCTTACGGGATTGGACGGCGGGATCGACGAGTGACCGCGTGAGGAGGTTTTTTTGCTAATGTTCCCCCTTCTTTCTCCGGCAAGACTGAAGTCACGCGAGAGCTAGGTTAGGCTCGTCCGTCAACCCTCTCGAACACCGATCGGCCTAGGCAGGTCGGCACCCTGGTTCGGTGGGAGCGGGCCGTGCATCGTGAAGGTCGAGCAACAACTTTCATTTTGCATTGTTGACAAGTGGATTCAATTTTCCATGTATTTCATACAAAAACATATTTCTGTCGTAAATGCTTAGGCGGGGGTATCGTGGCAATTACGGCGGCTGGTTACAGTTTTTAATCTCCGAGAAACGTCGACACGCATTGCATATATATGTCTCGATAGGTGTACTTGGTCGACGAATACCCGGCCCAATCGTTCTCTTACGTGTCCTAGATGGCAGAGTATTGATGGTTGTTAGGCACGTGTCGGTCGAGTTTGCCGACATTGCTGTAATAGAGTCTTAATTTCCATTACGTGTCTACGATTGTTTCTCTGCTTTATCTGACGACGAAGACTTGCGATTGACGCAAGCACTGATTTGTGCTAGTAGTTAGCTTTCAAAGGCTGACCGCCTCACACGCACGCGCGCGCGCACACAAAAACACATAAACACACACACACACACACACACACACACACACACACACACACACACACACACACACACACACACACACACACACACACACACACACACACGCACACACACGCACACACACACACGCACACACACACACACACACACACACACACACACACACACACACACACACACACACACACACACACACACACACACACACACACACACACACACACACACACACACACACACGGAATGACGAAGCTTCAATGCTGCATCTCCAACTAGTCCTCCAGTTTACGTGGTTATTAGCCTAACTGCTAAGGGGCGTTAATTCCTGCCTTACGATGCGTCTCAGTCAGTGTTACGCTCAAACCAACAAAGTTCATTTTAGGGGCCGGAACTCCCATGCGTAAGTTGGTGGGCGTCTCGCCACACAACTGATTAATGTAATCCTTGATTAACATCCACACATGACCATAGTCACCAACTTCGAAACGCGCGAAAAAGAGGGGCTGCATTGGTAGCAACGTGTCTTGGTGGAGTAGAAGTTGACCAAAAATTAAAGCGGCCCGCAAAGCAAGACTCCCACTGAGCCACGTAGCCAAAATTTAACAACTCATGCTTACGTTGAGCCTCCTTAAGAAGTCCATTATTAGACGGCGTAACAGTAAGCCCGTCAATGTTAGTAGTAGCCGGAACGACATAAGTACCATCGGGATGGATGGTCGACTGAGCAGTTTGACCTTAGTTGGGGCACGCAAGTTAGCAATTGCGTACGGAACATGAAAAAATGCCGGGAAGACGTGAACGAGCTGGCGGTAATGTCCAACAAGTAACGGCACTCGCACATGGTTGCAACTCAACATCGTATGATCGTCAACGGTCAAGGTTAGGCCGGTTTCTTCAAACAATTCGCGACTGGCCGCGTCGACATACTCTTAGTTAGGCAAAAACGAACCGGCAGTAAACCAGGTTTAACAAGTTCGGGGTTCACGATGTAACACAATTTTGATGTCTGAGGCCTTGAAACCTCCGACATGCACCACGACCACAACGTAATTACCGGGTCCAAGAGAAGCTATGTCGAATCAAACAATCAGCGTGGAACTTATCAAGCGACAAGGAAAGCGTGTGAATACCTTCAACTCCGAAATCAGTGTGACAGTTTGCCTTTTGAGACCTTACTGCAGACACAAACATGTGTTGGCTTGCTCTTGCTACTGCAAGAGAAAGTGCAAATGGCGAGAGAGATGTGAGATGTCTAATTGTTAGACTGTGTAATAGTAGATTGTAATTGAGCAAACAATTAGTTAAAAATTTTTGTCACCTCCCTTAATTGCACTAGGCGTAAATAGCTCTAGTCTAGCTAGCTTGCACATACTCTCGCATGATCCTCTTGCTAACTGCTAGGGCTTGGCTACGGTCCGGACAAGCTAGAGACGTGCCACGTCCGTCTCGGGAAATAAGACTAGCGCGGCGTGTAGCTAGTTAGATTAAATGTGCGTACATGTACGTATTGGGATGTACTAGTAGTGCAATACATAGCATTACCCTCGCTAAATTGCAGTGGCGACGTAACCACGGAGTACGTCTTTCCGATGGAAAAGCACGGATCAAACATGTAACGAGTACATGTACAATGTCATGTAATGCAATGTTACATTATTACTCTCGCCCCACTCACCCATCGCGTGCAATTCCCGAGTCTCCGTGATTGCTTAAGTAAAGGGGCAAAGATAACCGAGGAGGTTGGCCTCTCGGCTCGCCTCATTGATCAGTAAATAGGGGGAGGATATGAGTGTGATGAGTATTGTCATGTAACAATACATTACATGACATTGTACATGTAGTCGTTTCTAGTTTTACTCGTGCTTTTCCATCGGAAGGACGTTCTGCGATTATGTCGCCGCCACAATATAGCTAAGGTTTTGTTGGATAATACTTTACTACAAGTACCTCCCGGTACGTTATGGTACGCACAACTAATCTAACATGCTACATGACTACGTGCTTGTCCGATTTCCCGAGACAAACAAGCTATTGCGCTTGTGTGTTCAGACCGTTGCGAGAGCCCTAGCGACAGGCACGAGGAGCAAGCGAGGCCAAACAATAGCTAGCGAGGCTAGACCCATTTAAGCCCAGTGTTGTGGAGGGAGGTGACAAAAACAATAAATCATTCTATATTTATCAACATTCTACTATTAACACACTAAACATTATGCTAACTTCCATCTCTCTCAGCATGCACTTCCCATATGCGTTTACAACAACATCAAGCAAGTATTGCTTTGTGCTAGCAGTTAACTTTCAAAGGCTAACCGCCACGCACGCACGCGCGCGCACACACACATACACACACACACACACACACACACACACACACACACACACACACACACACACACACACACACACACACACGGCTTTAGGGTTTAGGGTTTAGGGTTTCGCGCGCACGGATTCTTGTAATTAAATGCAGGGATTTCATGTTTAGTGATTTCAAGAAAAGTAGTGGAACCCACCATGCTATAATACACTCCTCCACAGAATTCGAGACAAGTGTTCGCACCCTCATATGTGAAAATGTGATCACCCATATACTCTCGGGTTCAAACACCCACAATAACTATATTTTTCCGGGATTTATCGTAGGTTCCGGGATATTCCGGCAAAGCTGAGCCGCATCAGTACCAAGCAACATCCGTCGAGTTTGGATGGCCTTTTGAGATGATTTGCGCGCAGGGTTTGTCGATATATGTTTAATAATTCTTCAATTCTAATGATTTGCAAGCCCAAATACCGATGTGTGCCACACGTGGGGCGGATGTGATTAGCACAAGCACATACCCAAGCATTCCACCGTCAGCGTGATGCGCCCCTAACGGCCAAGTTGAACCTCGCCCCTCGCCAAAGCCAATCGCCCTCGCCCATGTATAGCGTGCACGGTTTATCTAACCCTCCATCATGTGGGGTTTTACCCGCTTGTTTTTCAAGTACATCACCCGTGCCCGTGGCGTGAACTTCCATGTTCCATTCGCCCGCAAACCAAACCTCGCGCATAGAATACGGCATCCGCGCCTCCAAACCCCCCCCAACAAGTCAAGAAAATATAGTTGACTGGCGTATTGAGCAATATGCAACTTGGTATGAGCGCTTGAACATTGCATGAGCGTGACACTAAGAACGGCTTAGATAATTTCTTGGGAATTTATGGGCTTAATTCGACAAACGCATCTGCCGGTAACACTTGCTTTAAGTTCATGTCTAACCAACCATACCGAATGACGGCTCTTTGCCCGCTTTCCGGCTCTACTATAATTGGGCGGTACTTGGGTGTTTTCGTGCTTGCAGCGGTGAGAGGGGCGCGTGCTATTGACCACCTGACAAATGTTTAACATCGATATTGCATGTCCAAACTTATTTTGTGGAGTTGTGTACCTCTTGAAATATCAATCAGACAAGTACCCTTACTTGTACCGAAACCCGGCAAGCGTCGTATCTTGTCATCCCAAAATCCTCATCGCTAGTGCCTCGGGTATATGTGTATAATGTGATTTATCATGAGGAAGCGGAAGCAATCAACCGCAGATGCGAATCGCGTAGCGGCTCGCGTGCGTGCTACCACACCGTTGGAAGGCGTAACTAATCGTTTTTGAATGTCTTCTAGCCGTAGACCTCGCTCTTGCCGGCCGATAGTACCAATGCCTGCCCGGTGATGGCGTGCATGGTGTCAAGCCCGGGTTGGTGATACCGGGCCGTTGGAGGCACAATGGGGCATGTTCGAAATTCATGAAGTCGCCTGTCTTTTTATCGCCCTACCTTCCACTCTTTGATCGGGCCTAGCGCTCTCAACACACGTACATGTACTTCTTTTGCAAATAATATATCACTGGAATCCCTTATTGGTCTGTAGCTTTCTGCTCGGCCCCAAAAATCCTAATTTGGATTCTTTATAAATATTTCTTGAGCATAGATTGGACATGGCAAAACTGTTCCAACACAAATGTTCCCTATTACGGGGTATTCGCGGCAAATTGGAGAGGATTTTGGAGTGGCACGTCAGCATCCCCGCGCCACGTAAGCGCGTACACCCTCGCGTACGCCAAAATTGGAGAGGCTGGCCTCTCCAATTTGGCCCGATATCGGAGAGGCGCGACCAAATTGGAGTGGCGTTATCAACCGGTAATTTCAAACTCGGCTGTCGGATACCCGTCATGCTGTCACGGCCCGCGCATCCTCCGCGCGTTTCAAAAACCGACCCACCACCTCATCCCCCCGGTGCCGCCTGACTATGGGAGGCATAGACGAAGTCCCCGCGACTGAGGGGGCGAAGGCTACCGCAGTATCCTCGCTAGAATGGAAGCGCCGCTGGGAGCGGGACGTGGAGTGAATCTCGGCGCTGATGCACGCGGCGGATGCCGCGGATATATGCGACTACTGGAAGGCGGACAGCCAACACGGGAAGAAGGGCAAGCTGCAAGACAAGCTGCGAAAGGAAATGGGGCAGTTTCGCCCTGACTCCGGTACGGCGGTCTTGCCCGAGGGGCGGGTGCAGGTCAAGCGCGTCGAGCAGATCGTCCGCGCCATGTCATGCGGGCGGTACCGTGCCCGGGCGATGATGACTCGCATGTAACGATTACATACTGACGTAGGCCGGTGCGCGACGTGGCGACATATACAGCCAATCCAAATCCCTCTCCAATTTCCCGCGAATATATACCCCCTAATAATTACATCAGCATGTATCCGCTATCCAACTACGGGGCCAATACCTAGGTACTATATTTAGTACCTAGGTACTAGACATGTATATGATTACGGGCTTCCATAATTTTAGTAATTTATTACATGAATATCAGTGGAGGCCACCAAGCAAAAAGAAGAAATAAGGAGGAAACAACCTAAGCCCGAGGAACAAGAAGGCATGCCACAACGTCGCAGAGATAGGAACCCAGAGTGCCATGAAGAGCGGTAGAAAGACGTTGCATGAATCCACGTCGCACATCCCCCAGAAAACGCCGAAAAGGGACATGAGTAGATAGACGAACGAAATGTTGCATACGGACACAGCTGTCAGAGCGCAAGGATATTTGAAGTCGCGTCACGATAAAGCTCATACATGTACCGTACATCACCGACTGCGGCCACGGGGCGAGCCACTATCCCTATCCTACGCTATTGTACTTCAAGCTTGGATGTCAGTGGGGGTGGAGTGGATTTAGCGATATATATATTTATATATATATAGGTTTAGACAGGATGAAAACATGAAGAATGCAACATTTCGTTCGTCGATCTACTTTTGTTCCTTTTCGGCGTTTTTTGGGGGATGTGCGACGTGAATTCATGCAACATCTGTCTGCCGCTCTCCATGGCACTCTGGGTTCCTATCTCCGCGACGCTTTTCAGGAGGGCAGTGCTGACGCTGTGGGCGCACGCCTTCCTGTTCCTCGCGGGCTTAGGTTTTATCCTCTTACCTTATTCTTTTCGCTTGGTGGCCTCCACTGCTTGTTTTTGTAAAAACATTCTTCAATATTAAAATATGAAGAATGTGAAAAAAACCGTCCGTGCGAATCATATCTACGGTGCTTTGTTACTACAGTAGTTACATGGTACTAACGCTACGGTGTCTGTACTTCTCTTATTTTTGTACATACTTTTTTTTTTAGCGCCCCCGCCCCGGTATGTATGGGACTGCCGGTTTCTGGAGGCATATTGTGTGGTTAATTGATTGCACTCTGGGTTCCGCGACGCTTTTCAGGAGGGCAGTGCCAACGGTGTGGCATGCCTTCCTGTTCCTCGGGCTTAGGTTTTTTCCTCCCTTCTTGTTTTACTTGCTTGGTGGCCTCCACTGCTTCTTCTTATAAGAAATTATTGGAGTGTTTATTGTCACTGTCGTTTCCCATGACGAGAGTACAGGTACAGGTACCGTGCTCTCGTAGCGAAACATGTAAGTAAGAAACATGTAAGGAGTGGTGAGCATTGATACCAACATTTAATGTACAGTTTCGACGGTCTGAAGGGAAGATGGCGAATTACAAGGGCGTGCTTCTATCGCGATGGGTATTTAAAATATCTCTCATTACAGTAAAAAAAAACAGCAGCTTCATCAGGAATAGCACCTCTCCGACATGTTTCTCCATTCACGGTAGCACCAGCCACTTGCTGACATACGTAGAGAAAAGAATACGCAGGACTTGCAGACGTCGTGAGACAAGTTTTTACAATTGGCGTCAAGGTCTCGGCACCCGAAGCGACGCTACCAGTCACCAAGCACGAGCAGGAGCACGCAGGCAGACCCGAACCGACGTTTGCCATCATGTCATCCGAAACCGGAAGAAGCCAGCGACAGTTAACCGCCGGTGGCTCTATTCACGAAAAATTCGACGTTTTTGAGGTCCTTGGTTCCGGATCTAGCGGCACTGTTTTCCGTGCGACTCGTAAAATGGACGGTGAAGAGGTGGCGATAAAGAATATTCGCAAGGTGGCGGCAGGTAGTAGCGCGGACGAACGTGCCAGGCTGGAACACCGCTTGAACGCTCGAGCGTCCGCGATCAGGTCCTGCCGCTCGGTACTCGTTCCGCTCGTAGACACAAAACTGTGGGAAGATGAAGAAAGCCACAGCCTCGTCTTTGAGCTCATGAGGGGTGGCAACCTTGCTGACCACACTGACCGGACTTCCGAGGTGGATGTCAAGGCAGCGATGTTTAACGTGTTTTCCGCGATCGCAGGCCTTCACTCGGCAGGAATCGCCCACTGCGACGTAAAGCTCGCAAACATTGTGTTAGGGATACCGGGAGAATACTCATCCGCGAGACTGGGTGATCTTGGACAGGCCCATGATACCAGGCTCTCGAGGGCTATCCGGAATCCAGCGGGCACTCCCAGTTACATGTCTCCCGAGTGTATACGTGTTGCTGTCTGCGGCGGTTGGCTTCACAGCTATGGTAAAGAAGTTGACTTGTGGGCAGCCGGCGTCGCGTTGTGCGAGTTACTATCTGGAACAAAGCCTTTCTCAGCGGATAACGCGGAGCAGATATTTGCACAGAGTTGTAGCGCGCCGCTGAATATGACTGGGGCCGCGTGGGATGGCGTAAGCGACGAGGCGAGAGACCTCGTGCGAAGATGCCTGGACAGGCGTCCCGACAAGCGCATTACCGCGAAGCAAGCCCTGGACCACTCCTGGTTCAAGGACATTGCTACTCACAGGTCTCACTCCTGGCGAAGTTTAATTCCTAGGCTCCTGATGAGGACCAGACGCCGGTCGACTGCGGCCGGCTAGATACCTCTGTGCCGTTAGTATATATATCGTGAGCTAGTGCGCTGATGGACCCGGGAAGTAATATTGTGAGCGTTCAGGCTAAACGGCGATTCTGCTGTAACGACTACTGCGGCGAATCTTCACTGCAGTTATTATTTAGGTGCCTGTACTCGTCCGCAGGAGGTCGCTACGACCAGGCAGGTAGCCAATTCCAGCAGTCGCAGCAGACTGCGTTTCGGTACGGCGGGTACTTTTCAAATCGCAATGTGGCATCCGTGAGACGTGCCAGATTGCCTTATTGCTGATCGCATTATTTTCATCGACAGGCAGGGCGGCGGATAGTTGTTACAGATGTTATATGCCCCGGGAAATCAGAATCACCGGGGAAAATAATAGATGGTGAGACAACCAAACATTGCGAAATGTCAATGTCACCACCCCACGCTGTAAAGATTAATCAATTTCTTACAAGAAAAAGCAGTGGAGGCGACCAAGCACAAAGAAGAAAAGAGGAAAAAACCTAAGCCCGAGGATTAAACCAGGACCCTATCGCGCTATGAATTAGGTAGTCGCTTTTTATCCGTTACCCTTCCGCGCATGCTCTATTCGGAGCCTTATATTACCCTTGTATTCTATATATTCTGAAATCTTTTGAAATAATGACAATGCGAAATTTGCCATTTCACAATAAAGTTACGGTGACAATCATCGCATCCCATTCTCCCCACACTCCCACAGTGACACGCCCCATTCCCAGTCACATCACATGGACCGTGCAGCGAAGTAGAGATGCCAAGACATGAGTTCGAAAGCACCCCAACAACTGACTTAGGCAACGGATCTTTTCAATTTTGGTAGCGTGGGGCAGCCGTGGGGCGATTATGGATGATGATATACACGGTTGTCAGGGCCGTACGACGGATGAAACACGTGAGCTATGCAACTGCTGCGAGACGCCACTTGTACCGGCAGCTGAGGCAATGACATCTGAAATGAGGGGCAAGTGTGACACGTCGTCACCTGAAAAGCGCGTCCCGCAGTGGCATTACATAAAGTTCACAATAATGACCTCTCACTTTGAAAAACAAAACGCAACTCGGAACGCCAAAGGCGCCAGGGACGCCGAATCACCATACACACAGGATTTCATGCGCATGGACGCCTTTCCATTGCTGAACGAGTGAAGTGCCTGTCAATTTCATACCCCTCGCTCCGCGTCACCGACACAAATTTGTAAGACACGGAGCCCAGTGGGGAGACACGTGATTCATTGAATATGCTGCACTTACAACTAATCAGTTTGTTTCTACTGCATGCCTTGCCTACAGCACCTCGCACTACAGTTGTAAAATTGTAAGGTCAGTATCTAAGCTCCCTTCATCACCGTGTTCTGCAACACGGTGGTCACCAGCAGAAGCCCGCCTGCCAGCATGACGAACGCCCCTGGAAGCATGCGCAACACCGCGGGTAAGCTGAGCTGTACTACCCCTGAGCTACTGTCATCCAGCGCGGAAGAATCCCCCAGCAAATGGTGTCGCTGCTGAACGTCGCAGTCAGGCGCACTGACGCCACTTGCAGAAGAGTGTCGCGCAAGCTGCATCGCGACAAGCCCGGGGACGATGAACATGATGGCAGCGCCTGCGGGGCGCAGGAGCGAATGGGCACGGACGGGAGGGGAGTTTCAAGAGATGATGACTCAAAACATGCCACTGCAAGAAGGAGCAATAATACAGGTGGATGGGAGTTCTGGCAGTCTGTGCTGACCTGCTGTGCCGCCAACCAGCTGAAACACAGCGCCCAGGTCAGTCACCACAAGGGCCACGGCGAGGGAACCCCCAAATAAAGCCGCCGTGAGTGGAAGATGGCGTTCACTGACGCCGCGCGCATCAGCGGACCACCCCAGCACAGTCACCAGGAGGTGGTCTAGTGCCTGACCACCGCGGCAGCGCTTGCATTTAGTATTAACGCTTTGTCAATTGGGGAACTGCGTCACAGAAAAAACACTGAGAGGAGAGTTGGGAAAAGGAATCGGAGGTATGGATATCGTCATGTTTGTACTGACCTGCCTGCAGGGAAACAAGTTGACTGGGTAAGACACGATGCCGTTCACTCCCATCAACAGCCGCGCAACCTGATGAGTTTGGAGAAAGCATGCGGCCCACGTGACATAGAAGCCAGAAGACAGCAACGGTTGCTATGCAAACGTGGATAAAAGAAATATGAATAATGGTCGCGTATGCGTCCGTGCCGGCACGCGCTCGATAACATGTTTGTTTGTGTGTGTGTGCGCTCGCACACACACATGTGTGTGTGTGTGTGTGTGTGTGTGCGTGTGTGTGTGCTTGCGTTTGGGTGTTATATATGTTTGGGTGTGTGTTGGGGTGTGTGTATGGGTGTTTGTGCCATTGCGTGTGCATTTCTGTATATGGATGTGTACGTGATGCATTGGTCTGGGTGTGTGTTTGTATACGTGCGTAGGTGTGTGTGTAAGTGTGTGTATGTTTGCCCGCACGTGAGTATGTGAGTATGTGTGTATGCGTGCGTGGTTTGTGTGGAAGAGTATGTGCATTAGGGGGTGTGTATGTGTGTGGGTGTGTGTGTGTCAATGTGATTGTGCGTAGGTGTGCATCTCGGTGTGTGTGTGTGTGTGTGTGTGTGTGTATGTGTGTGTGTTTGTGTGTGTGGTGGGGGAGGGGGGTTCTTTCTGTGTGTGCGTACGTTCTTGTGTGTTGGTGTGTGTATGCGTGGTTTGTGTGTGTGTGTGTGTGTGTGTGTGTGTAATTGTGCGTAGGTGTGCATATCGATGTGTGTGTGTGTGTGGTTGGGGGGGGGGGGGGGGGGGGGGGGGGGGTAACGTGCGTGTGCGTGTGTGTGCGTGCGTGTGCCCCCGTGTGTCCGTCTCTGTGTATGAGTGTGTGTGTGTGTGTGTGTTTCTCTGTGTGTGTGCCCCCGTGTGTGCACGCGCGTGTGTGTGTGTTGGGGGGGGGGGGGGAATTGTGTGGGTGTGCATGCGAGCGTATGCGCCTCGGTGTATGGCTGTGTGTGTATATAAGTGAGTAAACTTTTGCTTGGGTATATTTGTGTGTGTGTGTGCCCCCGTATGTCCGTCCCTGTCTATGAGTGAGTACATGTATTTGTATAGGCGTGCGTGGTGTATTTGTTTTTGTGTGTGTGTGTGTGTGTGTGTGTGTGTGTGTGTGTGTGTGTGTGTGTGTGTGTGTGTGTGTGCCCCCGTGTGCGCGCGCGTGAGTGTGTAATGAGGGGTGAGAATTGCGTGTGTGGGCATGCGAGCGTGTGCGTCTCGGTGTATGGCTGAGTGTGTATATAAGTGAGTAGAATACTTGATTGTGTGTGTGTGTGTGTGTGTGTGTGTGTGTGTGTGTGTGTGTGTGTGTGTGTGTGTGTGTGTGTGTGTGTGTATCTGTCTGCGTGTGCGTGACACAGTCTCCGGGTGAGTCAGTCTCTTAATGGAGGGAACAGGAATTGTTAGGGGGGGGGAGGCTGTCTTTGCTACTCCCAGCTTTGCACCTGAAGCATTGGATCGCTATCGTCAAAGGAGTTCAGAACATTGCTGGCCACGTCATTGGGATAGGCAGCATAGCCTGACGCGCCAACCATCACATAGCCGAGCACACATGCAGCCACTGCGCCCGGGGGAGAGCAAAATATTGCAAGATGTCAGGCATTGAACTATACACAGCACCAGGAGAGGAGAAGTAGATACCACAGAGACATGTGAAAACGTTGTGGAGTGGCGCACTCGAGGTGGTTACCACCCCACGCATCCCAATCAGTCTGGCAGGGCTAGTGAAGAGGGCGGATGAGGGCGCAGGAATGAGTAGCGGTTCCTCTGCATCTGTGTTGCTGTGCTCAGAGATCGCCTTTGGGCTGCATCTCAAGAAAGACGGAGACGGCTCCAATTCGACAAATATTTGGACCACCTGTAAAAGCCGCGACAAAGCAATACATCAAGCACGGGTAGCTCGTGCTCCCGTTCGGTAACGAAGGGGGCGGAGAGGGCAAGGGGCCGGAGGGGGCCGACGCACCGTCACATGGCACTGAAACGCAAACGCCATCATTGGGAGCGCAAGAACAGACTCACTGGTGAATACGAACAGTGGCATAGCCTCTCCCTGTACCACAGTAGAGGTTCAGTGAGGCTCTACGATCTCATAATTGCCTGCAGTTGCGCAAGGGTAATGTGTAAGCTTCTGTTTTATTGTGTTTGGGTGGGCGCGTGCGCGTATATGTGGGCGGGTGGATGTGAGAGGCGGTGTGGGTATGAGTGTTGGCGGGCTTGTGTGTATGGGTGTATGCGCTCGTGGGTGTGGGTGTGCGCATGTGGGCTTGGATGTATGCGAGTGTTGCTGCGTGAGCGCTTGAGCGTGTATATGCGCGTACGTGGTTGTGTGTGTGTGTGCGCGCGCGTGTGTGTGTGTGTGTGTGTGTGTGTGTGTGTGTGTGTGTGTGTGTGTGTGTGTGTGTGTGTGCGTGTGTGGGTACGTGCATGCGTGAGTGCGTGTGTGTGTGTGGCATGGGCGTAAAGATTACGGTGATGAGAGGGCAAGGAGGCGAGGTACCGCCTCGTGTTGAGACACGTGTTGGATGCTCCGGAAGCATATTGCGAAAGTGGTGTACGCCAAAGCCACCACTGAAAGGCTACTCACGGCTGCACGCAATAGACGGGAACGTAAGCGATGTATATTGGCCAGTAAGGATACTTTGTGCGTGTGTACGTTTGTGTGTGTGTGTGTGGGGGGGGGGGGGGGGTTCACAGGAGAGTGCGCCGAGGGAGCGAGTGACGCAGAGTGGCAGCACTGTAAGCAGCGACGGGACCAGCACCGACACCCAGCGTTCGGTCCATATGCTCTCCTTGGGCACGACCTCACCCAGGAGTCTAGGGAACACATCGCCAAGAAGGATGAGATACGCGGCGAGGGAGCCAAAGAGATACACGACTATGGAGGCCGACAGCAGCTGCGCCCCTGCCTGCCCAGCTGCCGGCCCGAACGAACGCTCCACCACCGCCTGATAGCTCGTCACGCGGTAGTGCGCAGCGGCCCGAACCAGCGTTTGCAGCGTGAAATGCTCCAGCGTGGCAACGACCAGGCAGAGGAGGAGGCCTCCCAGCAGGCCGGTGAGTCGGAAGGCGTACGGGAAAGCGAGGACGCCAACGCCGATGGCGGTGTTCGACAGCGTGAAGACGCTCCCCCAAGCGCTCTCTGCCGCGGGGGGCGCGACTCCTGCGACAGGTCGCTCTTCACTCGCCTCATTCTGTGACAGGCGAGTTGTTACAGCAGTGTCCGCCATTGGGCGGTAATAATATATCCAGCCTGTGGAGTACACCAGGTTATGCTTGCGCACTTTCGCTGACCTGACGCGACCACAAAAGGAACCAATAACTGAGCTCGTATCGCAATTCCAATTTTCTTGCGGTAGCGACTTTTCCAGTGGCGACTGAAATGCTTCTGTTCACAAATGTATATATGATTATGGCTGTGTATAGGAATAATAAGGGCTCGGGGCTCTGGAGTCGGTACTGTGCGAGTGAAACTGCGCTTTGATATCTGGCTCTGTCCTTTCGCTGGAGTGCGAGAATACGCGATATCGGTTGCGTCTGTGTTTCCAGCCCACAGCACGTCGGCCTTCCACTCTTCTCGTCTCGATCCCCGTCGCACGCCTGCCCCGCTTCTAGTCGCCAGCTCGTCGTTGCTCTGTCACATACGAACATCACAAAAATTTTGTTTACAAGAAGAACCAGATGAGCACGGACAGGGAAAGTGGGAGGGGAAACAAGAACGAACATCACAACCCTTATTATATGGGCGCAAAAAAAAAAAAAAAAAAAATGTCATCAGAGCCGCATCCGCCAATCCGCCATCCGCATCAATCAATAACGCGGATAGTCTGTATACACGAATAACGCGGATAAATCAATACGCAGTACCAGGTACCGGTACGACGGTGTCATTTATTACATTTCTTACAAGAAAAAGAAGTGGAGGCCACCAAGCAAGAAGGAGAAAAGAGGAAAAAACGACGGGATTTATTATTCTCCCTGAGTTCTCCCGCCGTCATTTCGTGGCCAGGCGGCATTAGTTAGACTGTTGTTCACATCATAACTTTGTGACTTCCATCAGCACGACTGTCACAAGCGCTCGCTCGAACACCAGTGTCCCTCAAATAGGCGCCCGCCTCCCACCCCCGGGCAGTCTTGCATTGGGACCTAAGCACGACATCAAACTCGATGCGGATCTCCACACTTCAGCCTTACTTGGCACGCCTTCGGCTCAGCATCTCCATGACTATCATCCCTTTGCTCTAAAGGATGGGGGCCGGTTGGCGCCTATGGCGGTTGAGCTGGTCGATCGCTTGGAAATTTTGGTGGCAGTTCGTCGCTTCCATGGCATGGGTGCACCGGACTCTCATCCATTGCGTTATGATAGTTATGTCCGCATGCAACATTTTGTTCGTCGATGTACTTATGTTCCTTTTCGACGGTTTTTGGGAGATGTCCGACAAGAATTCATGCAACGTCTTTTAGCTGCTCTTCATGGTACTTTGGGCTCTTATCTTCGCGATGCTTCGCAATAGGGCGGTGGTGATGTTGTGTCATGCCTTCCTCTTCCTAAGTCTTGGGCATGTGGGGCTTTTTTTCTCTTTTTCCCCTTTTGCATGGTGTTTCTCCTTCCACTTCTTATTTGTAATGAATTTGCTCTTATTCATCCGTAAGCATGCCAAAAAATGATGCAAAATGCCGCAACTTAAGAAAACGGTACGGGATAGCATTAATTAGCAATTTGTTTGTCGCTTCCGGAGCAGTGTTTTGCTTCCCCTTCATACGATAGAATTTTACACTTGCCAACCATGCGCGACATGCGCTGTGTTGGCCGTAATTGGCTGTCAAATCTCGCTAGACACACTTGTCTATACTTAGACGGGGCTTACCTCTAAAATTGAAATTGAAATTGTTCATAGCGAACCGGCAAACTGGACCGGCTGCCATCTATCGGCCCTCTATACTCATCAGCCATACATGACTTACGAGCAAGTTTAGACCGGGTCTCTTTGACCAGGTACACCTATCGACACACCTATCTGCAATGTGTGTCGACGATTCTCGGGAGTTAAAAATCTGTAAGCAATCGCAGCAATTGCTGAAGCGCCCCCGCCTGAACGGTAACCGCGTAAAATTTGTAATCAAGAATAACTGATCTAATGACAAATTCACTTTTCAAGAAATGCAAAACTAAACTGCTGCTCGACCTTCACGATGCACGTCCCGCTCCCACCGAACTAGGGTGCCGACCGGCCTAGGCCGATCGGCGTTCGGGAAGGGCGACGGGCCGGTCTAATCTAGCTCCCGCGTGACTTCGGTCTTGCCGGAGATAGGAGGGGAAAAGCTGGCAAAAACACCCTCCTCACATGGTCACTCGTCGATCCCGCCGCCACATCATGTAAACCCCGCCCCAAGGTCGTTGCCGCGCCTACCGACGCGACGGTCCTCCTTGTCGAGGTCCCCGGTCACCTCGAGGGCAGGTGGGGGGGGGGGACCGAGACACACAGACAGAATGAAAAGCTAGCGCTCCTTCCTCTGCGCCTGGATTTTCCCCGCTCATTTCCCCGGTTTTTATTCTGTCTGGTACCCGGGTACATGTTTGGTAGTCCTACGTGCGCCCATACCCTCCCCCCTCTGATTGAGCGTGCTGGGCCTCCGCGCTCACCCGGGCCCACACTCTCTGTCGGTAGGTCTATCGGTGTAGTGGGTGTCGAACGAGGGGGGGGGGGGGGGGGGGGGGGAGGTAGGTCACCGTAGTCGGCCGCGGGTGCACGGAAATAAATCGAAACCCTCCGTGCGGGGTTTTCCGGTGGCGCCGACCCGGAGGGTCGTTGTCGTCAGGTCGTGTCGCTCCCCTCGTCGCGACAAACCTCCTTGCCGCCCAAGCTTACGACTCTTCCCGGGAGATGTAGCATGTCGACGTAGCAGTCTCCTAGTGAGCGCCCTACCATGTTTATGTTCCCCAACCGGCTCGGCGCCGGGTACGGACATTATTTTAGCTTCCAAAAAATCCCCCCGTACACGGCTTTCCGGCGGCGGTTGTTCATGAGGATCGCCGCCGCCTCACCTAGCCGCTCCTCCGCTTGCGACCGACCGCCGGCATGTGCCATGTTGTGCCTCACCCCCGGAAAACTTCGACTGGCAGAGGGCTTATCGACGGCTAGCGAGCGCCCTTTCCTGGCGTTGCTTCCCGACAGGCCACCACCAGCTCCAACGCCCGCGTCCCACCGCTAATCCGGCCGTACCCTCCTCGCCATGAAACGCTCTTGAGGTACAGGCCCCACCCCCTCAAAGTAGGGTTGTATGTAGACCGCGGAAAAACATATCGGACGGGCCGAGCGTGAGATCTTGGCGCCGGTATTGCACAGAAATTCTTTTTCTCAAAAGTCTTATGTACATGGCTTTCCCGACAGCTCTTGATCCCGCGGATCGCGCTGTCGGCCCTCTTAGCCCCCTACCGTGCCAAGCCTAGCACGGCTACGGGGTTACCAGCGCCCACCACGGAGAGGTGAGGGGATGCCGACGGGCATGCACGCGCACCCCCCTCCGGGGCCGCCGCCACTACGCCGCAGGCGGGCGCCGGGCTCACCCGTCTACACTTGCCCACGCACCGTTGCCATGCTCTCGAACTTGTGACCTCCTCCCCGTCTTATTTTCACCTCTGCCCTAATGGAATCCACATGTTGTCGACTACCCGCGCCCGTCTTCGCTCGCCTCCATGTCCAGGTTGTACGGCCTCCCCGAACCCAATATGTCCCGCGGCTGCCTCCCATCGTAAAAATCCTGCCCCTCCACATTTTACATGCCCGGCAAGGGCTGTAGTCACTCCCCCTCCCGCTCCTTCATCGGCCTCGGAGTCACCTCGACCCCTCCCCACTCCCCACTCCCACTCCCACTCCCACTCCCCCCTCCCCACCCCCTTGTACCAATATGCCGATTAGCTGCGGCCCCCGCGCCGTGATCACCCCTGCCCCCTTGGTCATGTTCCCCCCCCTCCCCGTCCAGCCTTTGGCCCCTTGCCATGGCCTCACTTTCTGCGCCATTTGCGCTTGAAGGGCGGGCGTTTATGCCCTCCTCTCTAGTAGGGCTCAGACGTAAGGCTGCCCTTCGTCTCCCCCCCCGTGTCGTTGTTGCTGCGGCGTGGTGCTCTTTCCATGATGTTGTCGAATGCCTTTACACCTACCGGCCGGCTACGTCGGCTCCGGGAGTCCGCGTGCTACCGCGAGAGGAAATTAGTGCGGTAAATTATGACACACTCGACTACGCTACCTCCGCCCCCTCCCGTGACCAACGTGTTGCTGGTGCGCTTTTTGCCGTTTACCTCTTTTGGTGGCCTCCTCCTCCGTCCTTTTCCGGCTGCGTCCGCTGCACGTGTCCGCTCCCTCGTTCAGAGCCGAGTACGCCTTTGGTTCTCGGCGGACGGTGAGGATGGCTCGTCCGGCGTCGACACCCTCATGCGTGATATTGAGGCCAGTGGTGAGGTGCGTCAAGCGTGCCATAATCCCCCGTATTACGTCGCTCCGTTGGTCGAAGTCGTGGCCGCGGAGCTTCCCGGCGCGGGCGAAACCGTCACAACCAGCGGCAGCGACGCCAAACGACTAACCTTTCCTTGCCGATTGTACAGATGCCATGCCCTTTACTCCATTATCCCGTTGCCCGAGATGGTCTATTCATGAGACTCTACCGTGTATTAGATTGACCCGATTGAATCGCCAGCCTTGTACGGTACTATTCCGTCGCCTGTAAGAGTACGACAAGGTGATCCTCTTGGCCCGCTTTTATTCAATTTGGTAATTAGTACCCCCCTCCGGAAGATTGGGGAGAGTTGCCGCGATTCCACGGCAGAACATGCTTTCTTTGATGATGGGAATTATGTTATTAAGACCGCGTTCGTGCCGACGGTGCATCGTGTTGCTACGGAGGAGCTAGGGAACACCCGATCAATTGCATGGTATCCCCTAATACTGCCCTTGCCCTTGTAAATGACACCCGGGAGATGGTCCCCATTGTTTCGGGTACTCGTACCCTAGCTGCTCTACTGGCGATGGACTTCTCAATGTCGGACGGACCCCCGTCGTGCCACATGTCAGCAACGTCCATTCTTGGCTTCAAGTCTCTATCGCGGCGCACCAATGATCATTAGATAAAATCGTAGACTTCTCTGCCTCGGAATTTGGAGCGCGCATTCGGCTTGTTGGCTCGTGATTACAGGCGCGGTACGCCGCTTCGGCGTTATGATCCGTACCCCCAATGCGGTTTGTCGAGCATATCTTGCTACCGCGGATAGTGCCGTTCGGTATGTTGTCTTTATTTTTTGGGGGGCTCCCTTGGAGGGAAAAGCACATGATAAGCTTCATAACGTCACGCGTCACCTCTCTCTCCCATTGTAGATTGGGGGACTTAACGTACCGTTGCTTGCGCTTGATGCCGAACCCGCCCATTGCGCTTCAACTGATGCGATCCTCGCCAAACTAATAACTGATTATGAGTCCGAGTCGCTAGGTTCTTTGTACGGTACCATCCGTCATGAAGTGCAAACTGTTGCTACCTAACTAAGGAGGAGCTCATGCTTTCCTTGGGCGGTACTATTGAACCATGCAAACACAGTTAGTGTGGAAGATAACGTACGCAAACGTAGTTACAGTCACAGTCCCGCAAACGGAACAGTTACAACGACAACCAGCCTACATGCGTGGTGTCGGGACAACAGAAGTGAGAGAGCTGTAGCCTAGCGACAGCTCTGTACCGAGTCAAACAGTTTATCGGTATGTCCGATCTAGACATGTACTAATCATATCTAGACTAGCTTACAGTAGCTATCTGCAACTAATACGTATGCGGTATTACTTACAACACTCCCCCTGCAGGTAGCTACGGGATGAAGCGTTGCATTGGGTCTTGTCCTCCAATGATCGCACTTCGGTGTCTTGCAAGTGCATGTCTTGGGAGGAGTTTGGTGAGCATGGCAGCGTCGGCAAAGCCTGTGAGTTGGAGGCTGTGGTCCAGGCCCCCCCCCAACGTCAGGCGCATGTGAATGGTGCCATGAAGGGAGCGGAGGACCTTTTGCAGAGCGCGCCAATGTGCCTCTATGGGTGAGGCTTGGGCGGAGCCAAGGATGCGCAAGACCGGGGAGATAGCGGGGCGCGTGTGGACGGGGGCGTAGTGGGGGCTGCCCAAGAGACTGGGGTGGACGTCTGGGTCAAAGTCGGGGGTTGCGTGTGTCGGTCGCCCGATGACTATGGGGTCAACGGTGGGGCGACGACGGCCACGGGGGGTGTGGTCGCCACGCTTGGCTTGGGAAGAGTGATGTCCATGGAAGAGTAGAGGTGGGCCACCCGGAAATGGAGAGCGGCCAGCCATTGGGGACGGCGGGGCGTACGAATTCGGGTGGTCACGGGACGGGGGGACGCCGTGAAAGGGCGCCTCCGGGATGAGAGGTATGGGGTGATGAGGGGCATATCCAACGGGGGGGGGGGGGGGGAGGGGTGGCGGGAGTTGTTCAACCGCGATGTCGTGATGGGAGGGGTCGCTGTGTAGGATAGAATCAGCCGGGGGGTATTGGGGGGGTGGTTGCAAGTGTTCACCTACGAGTTCGGGGCGCGAGGGCTCGCGGTGCGCATCGGGGTGCGGAATAGCACTCGCAGCAGCAACAACATCCTCGGCCGACTGCGAGTCGAAAAGAGCTGTCAAGTGCGCCACTTGCGCAACGAGCAGCACGAGAGGATCCGGGGGGTGTTCGAGGGGGAGGGTGTGCACGTGGTGGCCCTCCGGAAAGTGTGCGAGGTGAGCGACGTGGCGGCGCTGAGCGACAGGGGGGTGCGGATTAGCACCCGCAGCAGCAACAGCACCCGCGGCCGACTGCAAGTCGAAACGAGCTGTCAAGCGCGCCACTTGTGCAAAGATCAGCGCGAGAGTATCCGGGGGGTGTTCGAGGGGGAGGGTGTGCACGTGGTGGCCGTCCGGAAAGTGTGCGAGGTGAGCATCGTGGCGGCGCTGAGCTACAGGGGGGTGCGATATAGCACCCGCAGCATGAAGAGCATCAATGGCGGCCGACCGCGAGTCGAGATACGCGTCAAGGCGCGTCAGTTGCACACGTAGCAGCTCGAGAACACCCTGGGTAGTATGGACAGTGCTCTGCTGAGAGCCTGACTCAGGGGAACCAACAGGTGAAACATGCGGGTTTTTCTGCGCCATTTCGACAGAGGGCAAAAAAGAAAGAGCTGGAAGAAAAACAGGCAGCGGTAAAAACCGCTAGCCGGACTCGTGCCTAACAGCGGTATGCAAAGAGACGGCCTGATGCCCGCCGACCCCTCGGCCTGTAGCCCCGGGGTGTCTCAGAGCACCTTTTCTGTATCCTCCACCCAGTGTGGGGCACAAGTCGAGGCCAAGGCCAGGACAGGTGGAGCGCTGCGCTGATGGCCTAGTCGATAAGCTAATATGAAAATAAAAAAGGTAAGCTACGGCTAGCGTGCAACCTGTGGATGCGTATTCACCCGACAGTGCACCCCCCCGTTCTCCAGCTTGGACCTGTGTGCACCCTGTCCACACACGACGAGTGCGTCGGTGTGGTTGGCTGGCTATCTCCGGCGGGTGGCTGGCTTAAGAGGGTGGTGGCGGGTTTTAAAAATCGCAGTTTATACTGGCGATACCGCCGACTACAGGTTGAAAGTACTAGGAGTCTATAGAAACTTGCCTTCTGCGGGAGAGCTGTCGATCGCAGCTCGCCGAACCAGGTTGTCGCGCGTGAGTGACGTGAGGCGGGGGCCCATAACCTATTGAACCATGCAAACACAGTTAGTGTGGAAGATAACGTACGCAAACGTAGTTACAGTCACAGTCCCGCAAACGGAACAGTTACAGCGACAACCAGCCTACAGGCGTGGTGTCGGGACAACAGAAGTGAGAGAGCTGTAGCCTAGCGACAGCTCTGTACCGAGTCAAACAGTTTATCGGTATGTCCGATCTAGACATGTACTAATCATATCTAGACTAGCTTACAGTAGCTATCTGCAACTAATACGTATGCGGTATTACTTACAACAGGTACAATTGCTCACGTCCTATGCCACTATCTCCCGTGCGGGCTGGTTTTTGGATGTTGATCGTGCGGTTGTGGCCACTGCTCTAGACCAAGATTTTTCGTTGCATGTAGCAGGTGATCACATTGAGTTTCCCTCTCGAATGCCCCCTTTCTTCATGGTCCCGCGTATGACTTACTAACACGTCCCAGTGACATGAAGGGACACCTTCAACGCATCATTTCGTGCACGCTTAAAGCCCGGACTTTCTTCAATCTCATGGCCTTTGGCTGCCCTTCCCCTTCGGATTACATGCGCGTTATTTCATGAACTAGACGTGGGGCTTTGGCTAGGTTCTTGGCTTCGTATGAGTTTAGCTTTCGTGGTCATGCTGATTGTTACATGATGGCGGCGCACCGGATGCGTAGCCTCAAGCCGGGCCACACCTTTCATGCCTAGAAGTGTCCACGATAAAATGAGTCCCGGGTGCACTCCGTGGCTCCAGCTCCTTCTCCACGACCTCGTTTGCTTTCATGCGTGGGAAGAGAACGTTGATTTCCATACTTATGGACCATATCCCTCGTTGCCCTTGCTCGTATTACGTTATTTGGCTCCATGCCCGCCTTGTTCACGTTGTGGAGGATTTCATGGTTGAGGCGGGAGCGGTTAAGGGGCGGGACTTGCGTTTGGAGGTTCGCCGAATCCGGTAAGGGGTCTCCCGTGATCGGCATGGGGATACGATTGGTTGGATTTTGTGGCCCGGCATAAGCACATGGTTGTGGACGTTATGGTCACTAGTGCGTGCACGAATTACAATGCTCCGACTGTGCGGGCTCCATTTCCGCTCCATGATAGCCTTGCGGTGGGAGCCCTACAAGCTAAACTTGATGTCGACACATACACTTATCGCACTCACTTAGAGCTGGCCACCTCGACTGTGCGGCATATGTTGTACTGACACAGACCATAGTCGGCTCAAACTCTAGCACAAGCCCAGCGAGGCTCGCAATAGATAGCAAACATTATTTTGAGGTTACGGGCGGTCGGGGGCGCGTGGGAGTGAAGTGAGCATGGCGTGTTGTTGGCGGCCGGACCGCGCTCGACTGTGCAGCTCGTCCAAGGAGGTTTCTTCATGCTCTGCCCAACTGTGACGAGTACAGTCCTGCAACAGTACATTGCAGGACATTGTACAAGTACTCGTTACGGATATCAATTCGTGCTTTTCCACAGGACGGACGTATATTCGTGGGTACGTCGCTACTGCAATATTGTAATGGTGCTGATGCTACAGTACGACCAGTACCTCCCGGTACGTACAGATATGCATAATTAATCTAACCAGCCAGATGACGCGCCAGAACGAGCTCTTCCATGCAGAAGGAGCCGCGTCGTGAAATCCAATGCTAAGCAGGCCGTGTCTCGAGGACAGATGGCGACGGTTGAGCAGCACTAACGCCTGACACGTAAGCAAAGCTTGCAGGCGTAACTAGTCTGGGCTGAAACCTATTTAAGCCCAGTGCAGTAGAGGGAGGTGACAGAACCTTTTAACAATTCCTTTGTTCACTTACAACATCTACTGCCTAAGTACAGCAGTGAGACATCTTTCAACAATTGCCTCTCGACAACATCATTATGCAATCTTTCAACAACAGAACTAGACAGACTAGAACAGATTTGTGCTAGCGTTTAGCTTTCAGAGGCTAACCGCCACACTGGTTTCGGAGCTCTTTGGTCGAAGCACGCTTTCGTTGCTCGTTGATCCGCTCGACGTTGTTTGATTGAGTTGAGATGGCTTCTCTAGGAGCAGGACATTACGTGGTTTTAGCAATTCACGTTGGAGGAACTAAATCGTCGGACTTGAAGTTGGTGTTTCAGCGTGAGCCTCGTTCTGGTAAAACTTGGTTCCTAGCTGGCTCTGTTTTACCTAACGAAGAGCATGTCGACGCTGCTATTCGCGAGTTACACGAGGAGACCGGTCTGGTTTTGACACCGGATGATTTGACGCTGTTGAGTGGTGAACCTGTTAACGTTACACTACCTCAAGGACGACAGCTTGTCTACGTGTACTCGGCTTCTATTCCTGTCCTGTTTGCTACGAACAACTTACGTACACCTGCTCAGGTCGAGCAGGCTGTTTTGGCACAGTCGACAGTTAATCCGGATGATACTTACGTCGTACCGGAAACCATCAACATTGACGGCCTGACACTTACGCCCGCACAGAAGGACTTACTTCGTGCTAAGAAGCACAAGAGTGAATTACTTCACTTTGGTTACGTGGCTCAGTGGGAATCTTTTTATCGAGCAATCACACAACATGTTCCAGTCATGCAAGACGACACGTCTATCCCGAGACAGTTTCACATGCACACCCGGTTTACGACGGTCGACTATGGCTCTGTATGGCTACTGATTCGTGGATACATTAATCGACTGACTGGTGAAGGACCTACGGATTTACGAGTGGGAATGCCGATGCCTACCCACAACTTGGCTGGACTTTCTGTGACCCTTACGGAGACTCAGCGTAAGGCTGCTATTACATCACCATACCAGGATGGTCGAGTGCCTCAAGTACTGGAGGATTGGCTCGAATCACAGCCTCAGCGTTTTATAATGCTTGGAATTGCGGCTGACTCGTACGACGCAGTGTTCTGGGT
Source organism: Tetraselmis chui (assembly GCA_026401115.1). Classification (NCBI taxonomy): domain Eukaryota; kingdom Viridiplantae; phylum Chlorophyta; class Chlorodendrophyceae; order Chlorodendrales; family Chlorodendraceae; genus Tetraselmis; species Tetraselmis chui. Next base: position 46,530 of record JAPMLY010000681.1, read on the forward strand.
TACTTCACAGTTTTCTGGACACCTAGGTGGGTGGTGGTTGAACCGGAAAAATCAGCCTCCAATTCCATCTACGTACAACGAGCTTGTTGAGGAGTTACGCAAGTCGACGTTTCTTCCGAACATTCAAGACGACGCAATTAACGCTTTGCTAAGCTTTACGCAGAGCAACACGATGAGTTACGCGGTTTTCACTAAACAGTACAACGACTACTTACGTCGATCTCGTCAAAACCTGACAGCCGAGGTACAGTGTGTACGCTTCATTAATGGCCTAGCGAACGATGCGCTCAAGAGACTGGCTAAGTCACACCGAGCTCAGCAAGGCTACCAGATTACGCTAGTGGAGCTGCAATTTTTTTTGAATAACATCGTGACAGACTCGCCGGAACTAGGCAATGCGAGGTCTGCTGCTGGACCATCTTCCCAGCCTACACGTAAGCGCAACTTTGAGGACCCTCTTGAGGAAGCCTCTAACGTCTGGAAACGTAACAAAGGTGGCCGTGGACGTGGCCGCGGACGTGGACGTGGAGGTAGTAACAATGGTGGTCGTGGTGGTAACAATGGTGGACGCGGTCAAACATCTGGTCGCGAAGATTTTAATTCACTTGCAAACGCAATGACAGCTGAGGAACGTAAGCGTCACATGGACGAAGGACTCCGCTTCAAGTGCCACAAGAAGGGACACCGTTTGTTCCAATGCCCGGAGTTCAAAGGCAAGGCACCGATACAGCCTAAGAAGCAATGACGGTGGCAAGGCTGTTCTACAAATGAACTGGAGCAGCCGGCTACATCTATTGTTCATTCTGAGACACTGTTAGCGACAGAGGTCGTCGACACACCTTCGACATCTCCATCGACTACAGTTGCGACACCTGTAACGCAAGTAGCATGTCGTCGTCGTCAGATTAAGCAGAGACAGAGTCGTAAACCTGTAACCAGACGTTCAGTTGATTGGAAACTGGTTGACTCAGTCTTTGACCCTCTGCATGCACGATTCAACTTCACGTTGGAGGGATGTGCTGATGATGAAGGTCTTAACTCGCACGGTGACTTACCTCATTGTTCGCCGAGTGACTCGATTCTAAACAGAGATTTGACAGGAGAACGGGTGTTCATCAATCCACCCTGGGAGTTAGCTGAACAGATTGCGCAGCATTTTGAGAATTGTCGTCGAACATCTCCGACATCTACGATGGCTGTATTTGTACTGCCAAAGTGGGCGAAATTTACTCAGGTGACTAAGCACTGGAAACTCTATCAAGAATTCCCAGCAAGGACGCAGCTTTTTACACGCCAGTCACTGGAAAACCCAGCTCAACAGGAGGTGGTTGCTCCAGCCCCTTGGCCTGTACAGCTGTGGTTAGTCGACGCAGATTGTGCGTTTAACGACTCACCAGAAACTACAGCACCTGATCAGCCCGACTCGGTACCTGTACCAGCAGACGACTCGGAACAGTCCATCGCTACGCTGCAACAATTTTCTTCGCCAGCTACAGCACTACTAACTGACCTCACGGAAGCTCGCCCGTTAATTCGAACTGAGCTGACTGTGAAAACTCCTGATGGCGGACACCAAATTTCTAGATTAGTGGACTGCGCTGCGACACTTGATTTTGTGTCAGAGGACTTTGTACGACGCTTTGCTTTACAGACTCGGAAGTCTGCAGGTAAAACTCCAGTTCGACTCGCTAATGGACAACGAGTGACTTCTACGACAGTCTGCGACGTCACTTTTGAGCTGGCTCAACACGAGTTTCAACGAACTTTCTACGTCTTACGTGATTTACGCACAACTGATTTAATCCTGGGTTTACCATGGCTTGATGACGAACATGCCTCTTTACAATTTGGTACAACCAGAATTTTTACACTAATGGACGGCACAGTTGTGGAGACTACACTTGAAGAACGACGTCCTGAGTGTCTACTCCTGTCGTCTACGAAAGTTCAGAAGCTTATGCGCAAGACGCGCCGCAGCAGAGGACGTCATGCTGATTTTTACGTCATTGAACTTACGTCAGCTGCCGAACAATCAACAGACTTTCACACTGGAGAGGAACTAACAGCAGAACAACGTGACAACTTCCGGTCGTTACTTTTTGAAGACTTCCCGGAGTTACTGCAACCTGTCGACTCTCCGCTAGTAAGCCGACAGTGGGATCACCCCATTGACACAACTGGCCCGATGCGACGTCAACGTCTGAACAGATTGTCACCCGCAGAGCGCGCTGAGCTTAATCGACAGCTTAAAGACGCAGTGGAAGCTGGTTTAATACGTCCCAGCTACAGTGAGTTCGGCTCGCCAATTCTTTTTGTGCGAAAAGCTGATGGCTCGCTACGTCTGTGCATTGACTACCGCGGTCTTAACGAGGTTACGCGTAAAGATGCTTACCCGCTACCGCGTGTGGACGACACCCTGGACGAACTTAAGGACGCGAATTTTTACACACACCTCGACCTCGCCTCTGGATTCTGGCAAGTTCGAGTACGTGATCAGGACGTTCATAAGACGGCTTTTCAGACCCCTGATGGCTTAATGGAATGGGTCGCCATGCCGTTTGGGATGTGCAATGCACCAGCTACATTTCAGAGGATGATGAACGACATTCTTCGCGACTTTTTACATAAGTTCGTGACAGTCTACCTGGACGACGTTTGTATCTACAGTCGAACTCTGGAAGAGCACCTAGAACGCCTACGTCTAGTGCTACAGCGATTCAAGGAGGAAGGGCTGAAATTACGCCTTAAGAAATGCTTCTTCGGATTGCAAGAAATGGAGTATTTGGGCTACACTGTGTCAACCGGTAAAATTTCGGTTTCCACAAAGAAAGTCGAGGCCGTTGCAGACTGGCCAGTGCCCAAGACGCAGAAGGAGGTTCGCAGTTTCGTACAGTTCTGCAACTTCTATGCGAGATTTATACACCATTTTAGCGACCTTACGGCTCCATTGACGGACTTACTGCGGAAGTCCCAGCCACAGAAGGTTACGCTGACGCCTGCCTGTTTGGAAGCCTTCGAGACTCTCAAGTTACGGCTCATTTCCGCGCCATGCCTGATCCTTCCGGAGGTCAGCTCGGACGCGACGTTCACCGTGGCTACAGATGCTTCAACAGTGGGGATTGCAGCAGTCCTGTTGCAAGACCAAGGAGGCGGTCTTCAACCAGTCTCTTACTGGGCGCGTAAGCTGAATCCAGCTGAGCGTGGTAACACTTACTCTGCGTACGACTTAGAAGCTTTGGCCGTATGCGAAGCTGTCAAGCATTGGAGGTGCTATCTTGAAGGCTGTTCTAAGTTCCTTGTCGTAACAGACCACGACACACTGCGACATCTGCTCAGGCAACCGAACAACAGGCTGAACAAGCGGCAAGCAAGATACCTGCGGGATTTGCAACCGTTTGTGGGCTCGATGACACTTGCATATCGCAAGGGAGCTCTGAACGAAGCCGACCCGTTAAGCCGGCGTCCAGACTTCGTACCTCAGGCCACAGTACCCTTATTTTGGGATGGCGAGGTTCCGTCAGATCGAGAATTACGACGGAAGTCCCAGCTGCTGTTTGAAGACGCACAGTTAAATTCACTGACTGTTGAAGCGTTGCAGCTGAGCCCTGAGTTCGCTGATCTCATTCGCGAGGGGTTCTCACGAGATTCGTTTTATGGGGACGATGGTGAGTGGACAAGAGACAGCCGGATAGAAGCCAGAGACGGGTACTTTTGGCGTCTCAATCGCCTCTGTATTCCACAGAACTCTGAGCTCCGACTGAGATTGATCACAGAGCTGCACGAAAGTTCGTCAGCTGGTCACAGAGGAGTTGCTAGCACTCTTGCTAAAGCACTCGACAGATTCTGGTGGAAACGAATCCGCCAAGACGTGAAAGATTTTTGTGAACGCTGCGTCGTGTGCCGACGAGCGAAGATTCGACCGCAAATGGCTGCGACTCTTTACCCATTGCCTGTTCCACCCAGACCGTGGCACACAGTTGGTCTTGACTACCTGACACACTTGCCTGAGAGCAACGGCTTTAACAGTGTGCTGATTGTAGTAGACCATCTAACTCGAATGGCCCATTTTCTGCCATGTACAGAGTCGATTACTGCCGAAGAAACTGCCACTTTGTTTTTACAGGGAGTCTACCGTTTACATGGACTGCCCCGTGTGCTGATCAGCGACCGCGACCCAAAATTTGTCAGCCCTTTCTGGCAGACACTATGGAGACGCCTTGGAACGCGACTGAACATGTCTACCAGCCGACACCCAGAAACAGATGGACTGACAGAGCGCGTGAACAGCACGTTTCAGCAGCTTCTTCGTTGCTTCTGTTGCTATGATGGCTCTGATTGGACGACACTTTTACCGCAAGTGGAGTTTGCGTACAACGCTTCGCGTGCACTCGGAATTGAGCACACGCCGTTCGAGGCTAACTTTGGCTTTTCTCCTGAGGAGCCTCCTGACCTACTCTTCAGCATGCGACCATCGATTCCAATTTCGCAAGACGCAACAGAACGGTTGAGATTGTTACAGGAAGTACACACCCTGGTACGCTCTGTGTTACAGCTACACAAGGACGAGATGCAGGCGCGCACAGAACCGTCTACAGCGCCACACTTCGCTAAGGGAGACAAGGTGTCAGTCGTCACAGCAAATCTTTTTCTGCGAGGACAACCGAACAGGAAACTCAGGGACAGACAGCTCGGCCCTTTTTCAGTGGAGGAGCAGATTGGAAAACACAGTTACAGATTGAAACTACCAGCGACAGTACGCTTACATCATGTGTTCCATGTTAACAACTTACGACCCTGCTCTACCGCTCCGCTACGACCAGCTGTTCCAGCAACTGTACCTGAAGGAGACGATGAGGAGTTTGACGTCTCACACATCTCTGCTGTGTGCATCAAGTCGCTACCTGGGCGACGAGGCAAATATTTGCTCTTCATGACACACTTCAGTGATGACGACATTCCACCTGTCTGGCACCGTTTGAACGAGGTGCATCGAACAATTGCGTTACAAGAATTCTTGGAGACGCCCCAATGGCGCAAGTTCGCCAAGACTCAGGCGTACATTGACTTCATGCACGCTCACCCAGCGCGCATTCCTGAGTCCCAGTAACTGCTTCAGTAAAGGAGCCAAGAACCACGGAGGTCTGCCTCGCGGCGGCCTCATTGATCTGTCAAGAGGGGGAGGGTACGAGTGTGACGAGTACAGTCCTGCAACAGTACATTGCAGGACATTGTACAAGTACTCGTTACGGATATCAATTCGTGCTTTTCCACAGGACGGACGTATACTCGTGGGTACGTCGCTACTGCAATATTGTAATGGTGCTGATGCTACAGTACGACCAGTACCTCCCGGTACGTACAGATATGCATAATTAATCTAACCAGCCAGATGACGCGCCAGAACGAGCTCTTCCATGCAGAAGGAGCCGCGTCGTGAAATCCAATGCTAGGCAGGCCGTGTCTCGAGGACAGATGGCGACGGTTGAGCAGCACTAACGCCTGACACGTAAGCAAAGCTTGCAGGCGTAACTAGTCTGGGCTGAAACCTATTTAAGCCCAGTGCAGTAGAGGGAGGTGACAGAACCTTTTAACAATTCCTTTGTTCACTTACAACATCTACTGCCTAAGTACAGCAGTGAGACATCTTTCAACAATTGCCTCTCGACAACATCATTCTGCAATCTTTCAACAACAGAACTAGACAGACTAGAACAGATTTGTGCTAGCGTTTAGCCTTCAGAGGCTAACCGCCACACAACAGTCCCGCTCGTGGTGGTTTGATGCAACGCAAAGAGGGGTACTACAATCACGACAACAAATAGATAATAATTTGCGTCCCCACTATCAGGCAAATCTTGCAATGAATCTTTTGGTTTTTTATTTGCTTCCCTACGCGCACTCGTAGGTAATTCCCGCGGCGGTGTCGCTGTTTGCCGAACGCAACGTTTCCAATGTCGGCAAGCACGCGCTCCCCATGAAGCACTTGTTGGGGGACAAGGACACGGCGAGCGAGGTTGCTTGAAAGTCGGTTGTTCAACAGCGCCGACGGTAGATAATCGGGGAAATCGACGACGTTGTCACAACCAGCCTCTCGGTGGCTGGTTGCTAGTCAAAATCTCTATCGGGAAGCGTTCAATGAGTGAAAAGTGCTGGTAGTTCTGTAAGCAAACTACAGTGTAGTCGCTATGCGGGGATTGAAGGAAAGAAGTTACAATGTGGAATATCCTGTCACCGCCCTCCATTGTGCTAGACTATTTATAGTCTAGCGAAGCTCGCCTTCAGTCTCGTCACGCGTCACGCTTCCCCAGGCAGGTATCGACGTGTCGACGTCTGTAGTCTTTCGTAGGCCAGGTTGCGTAACCAATTGGCCTCGTGCCTAGCGTCTTGACGCATGGGAGAACTCACTGTGCGTACTGTACATACCGAGAGGTACATATACGTACAGTACTGCGGACAGTGTCCTCGAGCTTCACAATGGCAAGTGTAACTGCTAGTACACTACATCCGTGGAAGGTACGGTATAAATATCGTAGCGAGTACTTGTACTAGTCCTGTAACGTACTGTCACAGGACAGTACTCGCCACACTCGTACGCTCCCCCTCTTGACAGGATGCGAGGCTGGCCGAGAGGCCAACCTCAAGCAGTGGGTCTTCGAGCTTTCTCCATAACTCGAGTCGAGCGCTGCGTTGCAGGCTGTGCTCTCAGGAGATCCGGGCGTCCTATCTCAGTGCTGCTCTTCAGCACGACGCAGATGTCTCAATTCCGGGCGGTAGTCGTAGCGATTAGCGATACCGTCAGCGATACTTCATCTGAACCTGTAATCAAATGTATCGATGTGCTCCTGTAGAAAAGTCAGCACTTTTCATATCGTCAGAATCATACAGGTACTGCTGTATAAGTGTCATCATCAATAATATTTCAGTCCCTGTATACACTACGGGACAAAATAATATCAGTCGCGTCTGATGTCCTGTCAGTCAGCTACCATCTTCAGACAGACACAGAAACAACACTTCAACCAGCAGGTAAGTGTATCAAGCACGGCAAACTCTCTCAGGTTCTGTCGTAGTAGAGGTTGCACAGGCAGCGACTTCTTCGTTGCCATAGAATGTTGTCGATATATCTCTCTCGACAAACGAGGGACACTGTAATAAATATCCGAAAATACTACAATCTTGTCCACCACTCAACTCATCTTTCGTGCATTCCATATCGACTCCCTTCAGCGTGTCTACGCATCAGGCTCGTACCATGCCAACACTTTGTTGCGCATCGAGGTAAAGTCAATAGACCTTGCCAACTTTCAAGTTGCGCAATCTTGTCCAATCGTATTGCCTCGGCAAACTCGGATTGTGGATATCTCGCTAGTCACGAATTACACTACCACTCAGTATCATGGTTTCTTGCCAATCAATCTCTCTGAGTCTCTGGTATGCAAACGAGCACTAACGAGCAGCAAATGAGTTCGCGAGTGAAAACGTGGGGTCGAACCACGGACCGAAACCAATGTCACAACCAGCCTCTCTCGCCTCTGTATTCCACAGAACTCTGAGCTCCGACTGAGATTGATCGCAGAGCTGCACGAAAGTTCGTCAGCCGGTCACAGAGGAGTTGCTAGCACTCTTGCTAAAGCACTCGACAGATTCTGGTGGAAACGAATCCGCCAAGATGTGAAAGATTTTTGTGAACGCTGCGTCGTGTGCCGACGAGCGAAGATTCGACCTCAGATGGCTGCGACTCTTTACCCGTTACCTGTTCCACCCAGACCGTGGCACACAGTTGGTCTTGACTACCTGACACACTTGCCTGAGAGCAACGGCTTTAACAGTGTGCTGATTGTAGTAGACCATCTAACTCGAATGGCCCATTTTCTGCCATGCACAGAGTCGATTACTGCCGAAGAAACTGCAACTTTGTTTTTACAGGGAGTCTACCGTTTACATGGACTGCCCCGAGTGCTGATCAGTGACCGCGACCCGAAATTTGTCAGCGCCTTCTGGCAGACATTGTGGAGACGCCTTGGAACGCGACTAAACATGTCTACCAGCCGACACCCAGAAACAGACGGACTGACAGAGCGCGTGAACAGCACGTTTCAGCAGCTTCTTCGTTGCTTCTGTTGCTATGATGGCTCTGACTGGTCGACACTTCTACCACAAGTGGAATTTGCGTACAACGCTTCGCGTGCACTTGGAATTGAACACACGCCGTTCGAAGCTAACTTTGGTTTTTCTCCTGAGGAGCCTCCTGACCTGCTCTTCAGCATGCGACCATCGATTCCTTTTTCGCAAGACGCAACAGAACGGTTGAGATTGTTACAGGAAGTACACAGCTTGGTACGCTCAGTGTTACAACTACACAAGAACGAGATGCAAGCGCGCACAGAACCGTCTACAGCGCCACACTTCGCTAAGGGAGACAAGGTGTCAGTCGTCACAGCAAATCTTTTTCTGCGAGGACAGCCGAACAGGAAACTCAGAGACAGACAGCTTGGTCCCTTTTCAGTGGAGGAGCAGATTGGGAAACACAGTTACAGATTAAAACTACCAGCGACAGTACGCTTACATCCTGTGTTCCACGTTAACAACTTAAGACCCTGCTCTACCGCTCTGCTACGGCCAGCTGTCCCGGTGACTGTCCCTGAAGGAGACGACGAGGAGTTTGACATCTCACACATCTCTGCTGTGTGCATCAAGTCGCTACCTGGGCGACGAGGCAAATATTTGCTCTTCATGACGCATTTCCGTGATGACGACATTCCACCTGTCTGGCACCGATTGAACGAAGTGCATCGCACAGTTGCGTTACAAGAATTCTTGGAGACGCCCCAATGGCGCAAGTTCGCCAAGACTCAGGCGTACATTGATTTTATGCACGCTCACCCAGCGCGCATTCCTGAGTCCCAGTAATTGCTTCAGTAAAGGAGCCAAGAACCACGGAGGTCTGCCTCGCGGCGACCTCATTAATCTGTCAAGAGGGGGAGGGTACGAGTGTGACGAGTACAGTCCTGCAACAGTACATTGCAGGACATTGTACAGGTACTCGTTACGAATACCAAATCGTGCTTTTCCACAGGACGGACGTATACTCGTGGGTACGTCGCTACTGCAATATTGTAATGGTGCTGATGCTACAGTACGACCAGTACCTCCCGGTACGTACAGATATGCATAATTAATCTAACCAGCCAGATGACGCGCCAGAACGAGCTCTCCAATGCAGAAGGAGCCGCGTCGTGAAACCCAATGCTAGGCAGGCCGCGTCTCGAGGCAGATGACGACGGTTGAACAGCACTAACGCCTGACACGTAAGCATAGCTTGCAGGCGTAACCAGTCTGGGCTGAAACCTATTTAAGCCCAGTGCAGTAGAGGGAGGTGACAGAACCTTTTAACAATTCCTTTGTTCATTTACAACATCTACTGCCCAAATACAGCAGTAAGACATCTTTCATCAATTGCCTCTCGACAACAATTGCCATCTTGCAACAACAGAACTAGACAGACTAGAACAGATTTGTGCTAGCGTTTAGCTTTCAGAGGCTAACCGCCACACTGGTTTCGGAGCTCTTTGGTCGACGCACGCTTTCGTTCGCTTATTGAACTGCTCGACGTTGTTTGATTAAGTTGAGATGGCTTCTCTTGGACCTGGTCATTACGTGGTGTTGGTAATTCACGTTGGAGGAACTAAACGGTCGGATTTGAAGTTGGTGTTTCAGCGTGAGCCTCGTACTGGTAGAACTTGGTTCCCTGCTGGCTCTGTCTTACCCAACGAAGAGCCTGTCGACGCTGCTATTCGCGAATTACACGAGGAGACCGGTCTTGTTTTGACACCGGATGATTTGACGCTGCTGAGTGGTGAACCTGTAAACGTTACGCTACCTCAAGGACGACAGCTTGTTTCCGTGTACTCTGCGTCTATTCCTGTCCTGTTTGCTACGAGCAACTTACGTACACCTGCTCAGGTCGAACAGGTTGTTTTGGAACAATCGACAGTTAATCCGGATGGCACTTACGTCGTCCCGGAAACCATCAACACTGACGGTCTGACACTTACGCCTGCACAGACTGGGTTACTTCGTGCTGAGAAGCACAAGAGTGATTTACTTCACTTTGGTTACGTGACTCAATGGGAATCTTTCTATCGAGCAATGACACAACATGTTCCGGTCATGCATGAAGACACGTCTATCCCGAGACAGCTCCACATGTACCCTCGGTTTACGACGGTCGACTCTGGTGCTGTATGGCTACTGATTCTTGGACACATTAACCGACTGACTGGAGTGGGACCTACAGATTTACGAGTGGGAAAGCCCATGCCTACCCACAACTTGGCAGGACTATCTGTGACTCTTACGGAGACTCAGCGTAAGGCTGCCATTACTTCACCGTACCAGAATGGTCAAGACCCACCTGTACTGGAGGATTGGCTCGAAGCTCAGCCTCAGCGTTTTGTAATGCTTGGGATTGCAGCTGACTCGTACGATGCAGTGTTCTGGGTTACTTCACAGTTTTCTGGACTCCTTGGTGGATGGTGGTTGAACCGGAAAAATCATCCTCCAATTCCATCTACGTACAACGAGCTTGTTGCGGAGATACGCAAGTCTACGTTTCTTCCGAACATTCAGGATGACGCAATTAGAGCTTTGCTAAGTTTTACACAGAGCAACACGATGAGTTACGCGCTTTATACTAAGAAGTACAACGACTACTTACGCCGTTCTCGTCAAGACCTGACAGCGGAGGTACAGTGTGTACGCTTCATTACTGGTCTTGCAAACGTGGACCTCCAGAGACTGGCTAGATCACACCGAGCGCAACTAGGTTACCAGATTACGCTCGCGGAGCTACAAAACTTTTTGAATGACGTCGTGACAGACTCGCCGGAATTGGGCACTGCAAGGTCTGCTGCTGGACCATCTACTCAATCCTCTCGCAAGCGCAACCTTGACGACCCTTTTGAGGAAGCCTCTAACGTCTGGAAACGTAACAAGGGTGGCCGAGGACGAGGCCGCGGACGTGGACGTGGAGGTGGTAACAATGGTGGTCGTGGTGGCAACAATGGTGGACGTGGTCAACCATCTGGTCGCGAAGATTTTAATTCAATCGCAAATGCAATGACAGCTGAGGAGCGTAAGCGACACATGGACGAAGGACTTTGCTTCAAGTGCCACAAGAAGGGACACCGTTTGTTCCAATGCCCGGAGTTCAAAGGCAAGGCACCAATGCAACCTAAGAAGCAATGATGGTGGCAAGGCTGTTCTACAAATGAACTGGAGCAGCCGGCTACATCTACTGTTCATTCTGAGACACTGCTAGCGACAGAGGTTGTCGATAAACCTTCGGCATCTCCATCGACTACAGTTGCGACACCTGTAACGCAAGTAGCAGGTCGTCGTCGTCAGATTAAGCAGAGACAGAGTCGTAAAACTGTAACCAGACGTTCAGTTGATTGGAAACTGGTTGACTCAGTCTTTGACCCTCTGCATGCACGATTCAACTTCACGTTGGAAGGATGTGCTGATGATGAAGGTCTTAACTCGCACGGTGACTTACCTCACTGTTCGCCGAGTGACTCGATTCTAGACAGAGACTTGACAGGAGAGAGGGTGTTCATCAACCCACCCTGGGAGTTAGCTGAGCAGATTGCGCAGCATTTTGAGGATTGTCGTCGAACATCTCCGACATCTACGATGGCTGTATTTGTACTACCAAAGTGGGCGAAATTTACTCAGGTGACTAAGCACTGGAGACTGGCCAGTGCCCAAGACGCAGAAGGAGGTTCGCAGTTTCGTACAGTTCTGCAACTTCTATGCGAGATTTATACACCATTTTAGCGACCTTACGGCTCCATTGACGGACTTACTGCGGAAGTCTCAGCCACAGAAGGTTACGCTGACGCCTGCCTGTTTGGAAGCCTTCGAGACTCTCAAGTTACGGCTCATTTCCGCGCCATGCCTGATCCTTCCGGAGGTCGGCTCGGACGCGACGTTCACCGTAGCTACAGATGCTTCAACAGTGGGGATTGCAGCAGTCCTGTTGCAAGACCAAGGAGGCGGTCTTCAACCAGTCTCTTACTGGGCGCGTAAGCTGAATCCAGCTGAGCGTGGTAACACTTACTCTGCGTACGACTTAGAAGCTTTGGCCGTATGCGAAGCTGTCAAGCATTGGAGGTGCTATCTTGAAGGCTGTTCTAAGTTCCTTGTCGTAACAGACCACGACACACTGCGGCACCTGCTCAGGCAACCGAACAACAGGCTGAACAAGCGGCAAGCAAGATACCTGCGGGATTTGCAACCGTTTGTGGGCTCGATGACACTTGCATATCGCAAGGGAGCTCTGAACGAAGCTGACCCGTTAAGTCGGCGACCAGACTTCGTACCTCAGGCCACAGTACCCTTATTTTGGGATGGCGAGGTTCCGTCAGATCGAGAATTACGACGGAAGTCCCAGCTGCTGTTTGAAGACGCACAGTTAAATTCACTGACTGTTGACGCGTTGCAGCTGAGCCCTGAGTTCGCTGATCTCATTCGCGAGGGGTTCTCACGAGATTCGTTTTATGGGGACGATGGTGAGTGGACAAGAGACAGCCGGATAGAAGCCAGAGACGGGTACTTTTGGCGTCTCTCTCGCCTTTGTATTCCACAGAACTCTGAGCTCCGACTGAGATTGATCGCAGAGCTGCACGAAAGTTCGTCAGCCGGTCACAGAGGAGTTGCTAGCACTCTTGCTAAAGCACTCGACAGATTCTGGTGGAAACGAATCCGCCAAGATGTGAAAGATTTTTGTGAACGCTGCGTCGTGTGCCGACGAGCGAAGATTCGACCTCAGATGGCTGCGACTCTTTACCCGTTACCTGTTCCACCCAGACCGTGGCACACAGTTGGTCTTGACTACCTGACACACTTGCCTGAGAGCAACGGCTTTAACAGTGTGCTGATTGTAGTAGACCATCTAACTCGAATGGCCCATTTTCTGCCATGCACAGAGTCGATTACTGCCGAAGAAACTGCAACTTTGTTTTTACAGGGAGTCTACCGTTTACATGGACTGCCCCGAGTGCTGATCAGTGACCGCGACCCGAAATTTGTCAGCGCCTTCTGGCAGACATTGTGGAGACGCCTTGGAACGCGACTAAACATGTCTACCAGCCGACACCCAGAAACAGACGGACTGACAGAGCGCGTGAACAGCACGTTTCAGCAGCTTCTTCGTTGCTTCTGTTGCTATGATGGCTCTGACTGGTCGACACTTCTACCACAAGTGGAATTTGCGTACAACGCTTCGCGTGCACTTGGAATTGAACACACGCCGTTCGAAGCTAACTTTGGTTTTTCTCCTGAGGAGCCTCCTGACATGCTCTTCAGCATGCGACCATCGATTCCTTTTTCGCAAGACGCAACAGAACGGTTGAGATTGTTACAGGAAGTACACAGCTTGGTACGCTCAGTGTTACAACTACACAAGAACGAGATGCAAGCGCGCACAGAACCGTCTACAGCGCCACACTTCGCTAAGGGAGACAAGGTGTCAGTCGTCACAGCAAATCTTTTTCTGCGAGGACAGCCGAACAGGAAACTCAGAGACAGACAGCTTGGTCCCTTTTCAGTGGAGGAGCAGATTGGGAAACACAGTTACAGATTAAAACTACCAGCGACAGTACGCTTACATCCTGTGTTCCACGTTAACAACTTAAGACCCTGCTCTACCGCTCTGCTACGGCCAGCTGTCCCGGTGACTGTCCCTGAAGGAGACGACGAGGAGTTTGACATCTCACACATCTCTGCTGTGTGCATCAAGTCGCTACCTGGGCGACGAGGCAAATATTTGCTCTTCATGACGCATTTCCGTGATGACGACATTCCACCTGTCTGGCACCGATTGAACGAGGTGCATCGCACAGTTGCGTTACAAGAATTCTTGGAGACGCCCCAATGGCGCAAGTTCGCCAAGACTCAGGCGTACATTGATTTTATGCACGCTCACCCAGCGCGCATTCCTGAGTCCCAGTAATTGCTTCAGTAAAGGAGCCAAGAACCACGGAGGTCTGCCTCGCGGCGACCTCATTAATCTGTCAAGAGGGGGAGGGTACGAGTGTGACGAGTACAGTCCTGCAACAGTACATTGCAGGACATTGTACATGTACTCGTTACGAATACCAAATCGTGCTTTTCCACAGGACGGACGTATACTCGTGGGTACGTCGCTACTGCAATATTGTAATGGTGCTGATGCTACAGTACGACCAGTACCTCCCGGTACGTACAGATATGCATAATTAATCTAACCAGCCAGATGACGCGCCAGAACGAGCTCTCCAATGCAGAAGGAGCCGCGTCGTGAAACCCAATGCTAGGCAGGCCGCGTCTCGAGGCAGATGACGACGGTTGAACAGCACTAACGCCTGACACGTAAGCATAGCTTGCAGGCGTAACCAGTCTGGGCTGAAACCTATTTAAGCCCAGTGCAGTAGAGGGAGGTGACAGAACCTTTTAACAATTCCTTTGTTCATTTACAACATCTACTGCCCAAATACAGCAGTAAGACATCTTTCATCAATTGCCTCTCGACAACAATTGCCATCTTGCAACAACAGAACTAGACAGACTAGAACAGATTTGTGCTAGCGTTTAGCTTTCAGAGGCTAACCGCCACAACGTTGTCCTTCGCAAGATAGTGGGAAGCTTGAAGGTAATACCGACAAAGCTTCCAACAGTGGATCACTTGAATCCCGGTAATATTGTCCGCAAGCGAAACCAAAAGTCGTGCGTCCGCCATAGCTCCCCTAGCGCGAGGACGTTTTGACGCGACTGGTTGTGATTGTCCACTTGGGGGCTTTGAGAAAAATATTCCGAAGCCAACGTTGGGCGGGGGAATGCTGGCACACATATGTTGCCGTGCTCATCGACCCATTGTTGCATGTAGGGATCATCACCGTCAAAGTTGTTGGCAGCTCCGAGCGTGTTGATTAAGTGGATGACCTTCTTCTTGCTTGTAGCCCATGGCGAGGAGGTAAACCCCTTCGAATTTGCAGGTTAGGACTAGGCTTCTGCCTGCCCTCTTATCATTGAGGTGAGCTTCGATATATTGTTTCGGGAAGCGAGAGTGGCTAGTCTTGACGACTCCAATAAAATGTTGCTGTCTCTTTCCGGCTTGTGCAACCGTCTGTATAAACAGAAACAACAGTTTGTAATGATGCTTATCTCTCAATGCTCTTCACGCATATTTAGCTCATATTAGCACTTACCTTTACTGACGTAACCCAACTATCACCGAGTAGAGTCGTTCCGGGTTGAAACGTGCCCTATTCCATTCCACGCACAACGGTAGCGCATGTTGTGCCTAGCCCCAAGTTGTGCTCCTTCTCCAACATGCCCTTCTGCCCTTCCTGACTTGCAGCCCATATCATCACACCCATGTTTGCGTCGCATGATGTCTTGAACTCCGTCTCAAGTGGCTCAGGCTTCCTCTTGATGTATGATATGTCAGTAGGGAGCCCACCGTTCTTGTCCTTTCCCGGCTGGTACCTTGACATGCTCTCTTCTAGCGTCTACGTCATTTCGGGTTGGATAGTCTCAGATCGGTGCTTGTTAAAGTCCACCACCATTGGCGGAAACATAGCCCAAGGATCCACTTGGGAGCTAGACAAGTCCGCCTTAACGTACATGACCATGCTGCGGATCACCTTGAACCGGTGCTTCTTTATATGAAGCTCGAAGTCGGGTGCCTCCCTCATTCCCTTCGACTCAGTCGCCCACAACCCTTTCCCGTGCTTGTTTAAATGTTTAATTGCCGCGCTGGATATATAATCCCGATAAAAACAACCCACTCTCGTCGAGAGACGGTTATCTAGCATGTCTTCTTGCGGTGCCCCTCCTCATTCAGACGGCGCGGGTCGTCGTCGATGCTACCGGGATAAAGCTTGAGCCATAGTCCAAGGAGGTCTTCTTCCCCATCGGTTGTCGTTGGTATTCCCCCCCTTTAGGCCGACTCCCTTCTCTCGAAAGAGGGCCGACCGCTCGCTCCGGGTATCTTCAGTAACCCCAAGCACGACGGTCCATGTCGCAGTTTCCTCTCCTCATGCCTTCCTTTCAACGACTTCTCCTACAAGTCGGCGGAGAGCAACTTCCCCTTCTCGAAGTTGGTGCACGTTCTCTCCGCACCGACATCGTCTTCATCGTCGTTGTTCAAAGCCGGGTGGAAATCGTCTTGAGTGTTTTCCTCCTTAGCGGCGTCAAGGTCAATAGAGCGAGTCGCGACAGGAAATACAGTTTGCACAATAAGTCGAGCTGCTGAGGCGCGTCGACAAAAGGAGATTTGTCCGGCTGGGGCTAGAATATTTTCAGAAGTCGAATTTTGTACGGTACGGCTACCGTCTACCGGGGAAGCTCGCGTAGCGGGATCGCCCGGGCGACGCGTCACGCGACTCTTGCATAGCTATCGATGGGTCACATGTAGCGAGTTTTAGGTTCAAGTTGTCATCGCTAGGAGTTGGGGGCGGAGAGCATGTCGGTTGGTGGCCAGCAGTTTGTAGCTCGACTCGAAGTGGAGTAGGTCTCTCGTTCGTAATCTCGCCGTCATCCCACCGCACGGCCCACAACTTCTGTCCGACCGACGAGCTTACCGTGCCATACTTTCGGGCACATTATTGCCTCCTTCTCCCAAGTCGAAGGTCCTCGAAAGGGCCTCTACGTGCAAAAACCCGTTGGCCGACGCGCACTTGTCGGCAAGAGGTGGTGCGGTTGGTGTAAACTACTATGTTATTCATGTTGCTCTCCCGCCCCCACACTGGACCACTAATGCACTAAACTGGTCGTGGCGCGTTCCCCACGCCAATTTTGTAAGAAATTCTTTTCTTTTCCTTTCTTGTAGTCCCGGCTGCCTTATGGTCGGGCTGCTCCTCCGCCTTACAACTCCGCTTGTTGCCTCTTGCTCGGTCCCCGGCACCTCGGCTGCTCGGCCCGGCACCTCGGTTGCTCGGTCGACTGTCATGCGCGCCCGCCATCCCGGCTGCGTTGCCGCAACGCCCCATCTCGGCCGACTCCCATCCCGGGTGCGCCGTTGCGCAGCCGCGTACATGTCTTTTCTTTGGAAGGACCGCTAGTAACCATTGCTTGATGCTTGCAGGTCGACGACACTAGTTAAAAACAATGTAAAGTAAAACGGCTCTCGCACCGGTCCCTTGCATTCGCCGCACTCGCACTTGACCAAAAAAAGCGCGCGCAGCCCGCCCCGCGCCGCCCGCCCACCCCGCCCCGCCCTTCCCCTCCCAGCCCCTTGTCGCTTTTCGCTTGACATGTCTTTTTCCTTGGATCGACCTTTACTAACCATTGCTTGGTGCTTGCATGTCGACACTCCTTATTAACATGTGTTTATAAACACCTCCAAGGACGGAAATTCCACTTGTCTTTATTTTTACAATTTAATTCAATTCCATTTCTCACGATCAAAATTGCTCCCGTGTCGCCTCCTTGCACTAACGCAGTCACGCATGCGCGAACGCACACATCCCTCCGCCCTTGCCAAGGTAAAGACGGAGGGCGCCGCGGCACCTGCCGCCGTAGCCTATATTCACTACAGCCGGACACAACCGACTAAAATTAGTTGGTTGTGCACCTTGTGTAGTTAACACTAGTACTCTTCATTGTCTTGATAATATTGATAATACTTCTGCCGACATGTTGCTGACAACACTCCGAACTATCTCTAGACTGAAAATCAAGCCCAAACAAGCTCAGACAAGTGGAGTAGTGGGCTTTTGTTGACCTTAATATGACCCTCGCGATTAGAAAATGACCGGTCGCAAAGCCAAATCTGAAATACCAAGTTATACTACTTTAAAGTATTGTTATCAAAAAGTATACCGCAACTTATTGCAATGGCACGTTCCATTGACCTCAGCAATGGGTTGAGTCTGCATCTTGAGAAGATTGAGACTGTCTGTGCATCATGTCTTGATTGTTTAATGAAGGGAAAGCACAACATAGTAAATTTAGTCGATTGTGCTAAACATGATATTTTAAACTATATTTTGGAGTTTAATATTTTATTTTTTACATTGCGTCGCTTTGAAATCCATCTCATTGCCCACCGACTACTAGCAAACGTAAGTCATCACATACAGGCTATATCATAAGCCTTATATGTGTCGGGTTGACCTCGTCGCTTCGAGATTTCTCTATCCTAAATGCTGCAACACATTGCTCACTCGTTTGTGGCAACCCAACCGTAAGCATCACCATTAATGATTTGCCCAATATGCGACATGCAAGTGCACATGGGAGTTATGCAGCCCATGATACATGTCCATTGAAACGTAATGATGCACCCCTTGTATATGCATGCCCGTTGATAGATGACTTTTGCTGGATTGCTTCTTACACATAACACCTAGTTGGCTACGCACATGAATAGATGCGTTATTAATGTGTGTCACTTCTATCTTTGCGTAGTGCACCATCCGCTTCCCCCTCCGCCGTAACATGCTCCTGAAGCGTAAAACACCAAGTCGCCATCGTATTGATCTATGCTCTCACCTGGTTCGCGTATTATTGGTTCCATTCATTGCAATTGCATCCCCTACCTCCCATTGACCCGCTACTTCAATCCTACAAACACCATCAACACAGCCTCGTCGTTCCAAGAGGACATGCTTCCATTACTAGAACTGCCTGCGGCTTCTTGAAAATGCATATGTTGTGCATGAGTGCGAAAAATGCTGACATTGTTGGCGACATCCAATGAAGTCGCTGCCGGTGTTGCGAGAGTTTGTACTGCTACTAAAAAACAACGCAGCAGTTCGACGCGATGAGGCTCTCAGCAACCTGCAAAAATGAGACGATGCGTCAGTGAACTTTTAATGAGGTGAACGACGTGTTTTAAGGAAGAATATTTAAAGTTTTGACGGGCAGTAGCGGTCTAACCTGGTCGGCAGGGTGACATACACGCTGCGAGTGCCGCTTGAGAGGTGCCGAACTCAGGATGTGTGTCGCGGCAGCACTCACGGCCGGGACACCATTCACCACGCTGCTCCACTGAATCACATTGATTTCTATCACGTATTTGAAACGTGCCCGTGTCGTTTAGAGTTAAACAAGGAGCGACAGAGTTGCTGCTTTCCCGGCATGTCTTGCGGATCCCCACGCCAATCATTTCAGAGCGAATTTTCGACGGGCACGTCCTACACAAATACTGGACACTCCGACTCACTTGCACCGAAACTGTCGCTGATTACCTGAAAACTAGAATCTAAATACCCTAGAGGTTGTTCTTGCCCATACCGGGGGCTAGCCCCACGGCGCAGGGCCTCTAGTGAGAGTCCGTAAGTGAAGTGTTCGGCCAGAAAAAGGAAATCCCGCTAATCACGAACCAAATCCGGGCGCACCACATCACCACCCGTGGTGTACGCCACTTCGCAAAATAATGCCGTCGAGAATACCTAGCCCCTCCCTCTATATCGATGTATGTGCCTCGGACTGAAACATCGCAGCCCGAGGATAGGGCTAGGGTAGACGCTAAGCGTCCTTGGAAGAGGTGCGGCAGAAACGGTTTGTACAAGAGGTCGCGATTCTGCACAGATCACCCATGTTCAACAAGCTGCTAGTGCCTTACCAATTGATAATTTCAAGAGCTGCAAATTTTCCTGAGCTACATATTTTGTAAGGAATCTTATCCTGGTTGGTGGTAAACAAAATTCGGCAAATGGTGGGAGAAAAAAGACCAAAAGCACAACGACTGCTAGTTTTAGTCGTTTGTACCACAAACGTATAAAATTAAAACGGCTATGGCTGTAGAGAGTATCGCGTACTCAATAGTGTACCGGGAAGGAAATTGCGGCCTCCTTGGTACTCGTCTCTCCATACGCCGGGACCCCGTTCCTCCTTATGTTGATTCACGGGGTGTGTTTCCGGCAGTGCCACTCGACATTAAACACCGACGCGAAGCTATTGGTGTCGTCCGCGATAGTCCACAGTAAACTTTCTATCGTATCGTGACTGTCTAATCCAACATGGTCAAGCAAGTGTACCTTGACACTGCATACGCCAACGCGACGCTCGCCGATGGCACGAACTTCTTCGCGCTGCGCGACCCGACCAATGTGCCCGAGGGCCACACGCTGGAGGTGCGACTGCTGAGCGCATGGTTGCCGCACATCTATTACAACATCTTGGAGGCCAACGACGCGCTCGTCCTCAGCTACGACGACGGCAACGAGGAGCGGGTGCCCGACGTCACCGTCCGGCTGCCGCACGGCAACCGATCGGTGGACGACCTCGTGGCCTACCTGAACGCCGGCCGCATGCAAGACTAGGTCGCGAGCTACGACGAGTTCACAAACATCTTGACACTCGAGGGGACGGACGACGCGGAGGCGGTGCTGGTGGTGCAAATGGGCACCACATGCCAGCGGCTGCTCGGCCTACGCGTCGGCGACATGGCCACCCTGTCGGACGACTTCCACCTCCGGCTGACCGCCAGCAGCGTCGTCGATCTCACGCACACCAGCTGCGCCTACGTGCACAATAATATATTGAGCCAAGACATGGATCCGCGCACGCGCCGCGTTGGGGACACCCTAGAGAAAATTCCGTCTGCCGCGCAGTTCAATGAGATAGACCACTACTCGGCGGACGCCTTCGTCTCGGTGGCCAACCGCTACCTCAGCTACGTCAGCCTGCGCGTGAGCAACGACGACGGGCGGACGCTCGAGCTGAACGGCGGGCGGTTCACTGCCATGCTGAAACTTTCCTTCGATAGGAGCAACGAGAAGGATGAACCAGTCCCGCCAAGTGGTGTCGCCACTGCAGCTGAACGGTCGGCGGGCGGTGCAAGTGGACTTGAGCCAGGTCGAATTGCTCTACCGGGAGGTGGCGACGCGGTTGACAGTGGAGGAGGCGGAGATAGACCGGCAGGATGCTGAGCTCGAGCTGCATGACGCCGAGCTCGAGCGGTATGACGCCGAGCTCGAGTCACTCGGCGCCATCGTCCTCGGCTTCGCGGACGAGGTCAGCACGGACGCCATCTCCGCAGCCACCAAAGGGCGGAGGCGTCTCCGTCGGCGCCTCGCTGCTGCCGGCGCCGGACACCACCTTCGGCAGCGAGACGCACGAGTGGGCGGAATGTTTGCCGCAGATGTCACGCTGGACGGCGAGAGCCTGACCGACACACTGCAAGCGCGGCGTGACAGTCTCGCAGGGGTGGACCCCGAGCACCCCTCCACCGTCTCGCTACAACGCATATACGAGCTGAACTGCCCGGAGGGCATCGTGGTGAATGGGGACCTCATCGCGCACGAGCCCCACCCCGGCTTCCCCTTCCACCGGGTCGGCGCACCCATCAAGCCGTGTTTGGAGGGACATTTCGTCAACATCTACGCTAACAACATCTTCTCTAGCGACGTCGACGGCGGGCAGCCACGCCGGAAACTGTTGGAGGGCGACCCGTCGGCGGTGGGTCCGCAAGGGGAAAAGGGGAAAAAGGGCAATAGGGGCGACAAGGGCGAGCCATGGGTACTTGGGGCTAGCATCCAAGGGGCTCGAGGAGAGCGGGGACCGCGAGGTTTCCCGGGGGCCGACGGTGTCGGTGTGCAAGTCGAGAAGGGCGAGAAGGGCGAGAAGGGTGATGACGGCGCCGACGGCGGCAACGTGCAAGGCGGGAAGGTGAGGAGGGCGACAAGGGCGATAAGGGAGGTAAGGACGATTACGGCGCCGACGGCGTCAGCGTGCAAGTCAAGAATGGGGATAAGAGCGACAAGGGTGATAAGGGCGATGACGGCGCCGACGGCGTGAGCGTGCAAGGCGAGAAAGGGGAGAAGGGTGACAAGGGCGATAAGGGTGATAACGGCCGCGACGGCGTGGACAGCGCGTCGTCTAAGTGGGCGGTCCTCCCGGGGTGACCCCCGTGGACAAACTACATGAGCTTGAGGGGCAGCACGGACACGGTGACGATCGGCAGCAACAGCTTCAAGAGCGGTGAATTCGATCCCAACGGTCAGGCCGTGTTCGCCTCGGCTTCTCCGGAGCCCGATGGCGGCGCGTGCACACTTCCGGGCTGCGTGTCAACGGCGAGGAGATCGTCGCCGCGCTGGGGCCTGGGGATAAACGCGAACGTCAATCGCGTCACAAACGTCGCCGCCCCGACCACAAGCGCCGACGCCGCAATGAAAAAGTACGTTGATGATGCCGTCGCCGCCGTCGAGGCCGTACCCGATGCCGACGGAGAGCGGGGGCCACGGGACTTCCCCGGAGCTGACGGGGCTGACGGGCAGTCGATTTTCGTCCACGACGTCTTGGCGGACGCGTGCCAGCGTGGGTCGCCAAATTTTTATATTCGGACATCGGGTAGTTCATGGACCCCGCGCATCCCTCGAACCTTGACGTCGTGGCCAGCGACACCGTCACGCCGTCGGCGAACTCGAAGTTCAACCTCGGGCATGACAGCCACCGGTGGCTCTTCAGCTACTTTCAGCGCGTGTGGCTGAGCGAGGAGGAGCCGTATTACGACGACGAGACGGTGACGTAAGAGTACCTTTTGTCCTACGTCGCGGACAATGGGTCGTTGACGACGTGGCTAGACCTGCCCGGGCGCCCAAACTGGACTAACTTCTTTAGTCTAGGCGGCAACACCGACATGGTGACTATCAGCAACAATAGCTATATATGCG
Source organism: Tetraselmis chui (assembly GCA_026401115.1). Lineage (NCBI taxonomy): Eukaryota > Viridiplantae > Chlorophyta > Chlorodendrophyceae > Chlorodendrales > Chlorodendraceae > Tetraselmis > Tetraselmis chui. Next base: position 69,194 of record JAPMLY010000681.1, read on the forward strand.
GGACGATTATGCCGAACGTGGAGTTAATTCCTCGTCCCACCTCCCCGGGTATCCCTTGACTACTTCTTGCGTGCCAACGCCCGTAGCCTAACCACCGTCTCGATAATTCAGAGCATCTTCGCCATCTCCCTCCACCGGCGGGCAGAGCATGTTGATGTGGCCTATAATTCAGAACCTACGCATTGCCCCGGTGCCGAACATGACGTTCCCCGCGGGCGTAACGTTTCACTTTGCCCGCCTAGTTTTCGAGGTGTTTGCGGCGAGCGACAACGACCACAAGGGTGGCCGCTTCATCACGCTACCGGTTGACGCGACCACTGAGATATACGTCGCCGACGACCACAATTTAGCGTTATGGCTGTCGTCGACGTCGACTCACTTCCGCACAAAGTCACGGTATTATTGTATTACAATATCAGTGTCAAAGTTGAGGGGGGGATAAGGAATGCTTACACTCGGTGAGTGACACTGAATGTCATCTCACCCTCAGCAAGTGCCTAGCACTTGCCTATCACATGACACGCACTCAGCTTGTGATGAGCACACGCCAACGTATATTCTGAGTCTTTAGATGATATCTAACGCTCACCAACTTGCCACCATCAGCAACCTAATCCCCTGTGTTGCTGATTGGCTTATCATCTTATCGTGCTGAGTCACAGCCGTACTGTCACGATGCTACTTGACCAACATTGCTGTGTAGCAACTTGATTACCACACAAACTATGTCGCGCAACACTCCCCCTTGCTACGCAGGCAATCCCATGATGGCATTGCACAGCTTGCCGTGCCTTGCACTCACTAATGGCTTGGTTAGCACATCAGCAAGCATGTTCTCCGTCGCACAATATTGCACCTCGATGTCTCCGCTCTCCACCTTCTCCTGACAGGTGTGGTACCTCACGTCCATGTGCTTGCTGCGTCCGGTCGTCATGCTATTCTTGTTGAGTGCAATACAACTCTGATTGTCTTCGTGAATTGTGATGGGGGGCCCGGAGTCTTGGTGAAACTCATGGAGCAATTGCTTAAAAAACATCGCCTCCTGAGTGGTCGCTGTCAGCGCCATATACTCTGCCTCCGCTGTCGACAGCGCCGCAGTTTGTTGCCGCTGACTTTTCCAACTCACCGTTGCACCGTTGAGCATGAACACATACCCCGTGCGAGAGCGCCGCTCGCCAATGTCACTCGCGTAGTCAAAATCTGACCATCCTACCACCTTTGATGAAGGTACGCCACCGTACATCAGCACCGAATCTGCGGTCCCCTTGAGGTAGCGAAGCACCCTCTTGGCTTGCTCCCAATGTGACTGAGAGGGGTCGGACATGTATTTGCTAAGGTGGCTAACAGCCATGGTGATGTCGGGCCGTGTGCTTACAGAAGCGTACAACAAGCTACCGATGAAGCTTTGGTACGGCACTAGACCGGGAGGCAACTTTGATGTCGACGTCTCCACACAATTGCTCAAAGCATCAACCGCCATAGGTGAGCCCACTGGCTTGCAGTCCATCATGTTGAAGCGCTCCAACATATCTAATACGTATTGTTGTTGTCATCCAATCCTGATGATGCGGCTGCTACGATCACGCTCGACTGTCATGCCAAGCAACCAAGACACTGGACCGGGGTCTTGTACGTTGAACCTTTCACCGAAAGCCGATTTAAACCCAACGATGAAGCTACCCGCTGGTCCGACGATGATGTTGTCGTCCACGTACAACGCCAAGACATAAAGCTCACCCTCCTTGATGAAGACGTAAATGCCGGGATCCACCTTGAATTGGCTGAAGCCATACTCCTCTAGCCATGTTGTGATTGTCTTATTCCAGTTCCTAGGAGCTTGCTTGAGGCCATATAATGATTTCTTCAACAAGCACACTCGCTCCTCTCCATTGATGTCGAAGTGACGGAATCCTTTCGGCTGCCTTATGTAGATTTCCTCCTCGACATCGGCCTCCAAGAATGCCGTCACCACATCAAGCTGCTCCACCTCCCAATCATTATAAGCAGCAAGCGCGAGCAGCGTTCGAATAGAAATCACCCTCACTGTGGGAGCGAAGGTCTCGTGGTAGTCCACACCCTTCTCCCGAGTAAAACCGCGAGCCACAAGTCTTGCTTTGTACCTTGTTATATGTCCATTGGCATCGCGCTTGGAATCTACGAGTTTGCGACAGGCAGGACAGGGGACCAATGTCCAAGTTTTCCGAGTTACAAGTGAGTCGTACTCGCTCTTGATAGCTGCCTCCCACTCCGCCGATTGGGGACTCCTCAGCGCTTACTTGTACGACACAGGCTCTTGAACAGTCGGGCTGCTTGCTGACTTAATAGCCGCGGTACTTCCCGTAGTCCATCCATCTCCCGAAGCGCCCGCTGAACGGAGATTATACCTTGGACTTGGTGCGCATTGCTGTGGTGCGGCAGTGAATCGAAGATTATTCCTTGGGCGTGGAGTCTCCCCCAAATGCATATCCCGTTCATCTTCCATCGACCCGGAATGCTGCAGCGACTCCCGTAGCGGCCACTCCCCGGAAGGTGTATCCCGTTCTTCGCTACACATGGTGCGCGGGATGTTGTCCTCTTCATCATCAGTGCGTTGCTCCGCATTGCTCTCCCCCATGGAGAGGACAGCAGCCTCATCGAACACCACGTTACGGCTGCTCACCACCCGACGAGTAGCAGGATTGTACACCAACCACGCAGGTGATTCGGAAGCGTAGCCCACAAAGACACTGTTCCTCGATCGTCAAGTTTGCGGCGCTGAGATTTGTCAACGTGGACATAGGCCGGACAGCCGAAGACCCGCATGGAGCTCAAATCAGCTCGTCTACCGGTCGCCAAGGTGAAAGGTACACCGCCGGCTCCGCTACTATGCACACGATTGCGGACATGCACCGCAGCGGCCATCGCTAGAGCCCAATACGATTTAGGCAGCGCGGCTTGCCGGATCATCGACTCCGCCATCGGGACCAATGTACCACACTGCTGGTCAATCCGGCCATGTTGCCAATGCGCGTAAGGGGTAGTGATCTCCACGGCGATGTTGAACTCATCCAAGAGGTTTCGGAAGGCAGCACCTAAGAACACCGTGTCATTGTCCACCCGAAGATGACGAACCGTGTGCCCAAGAGAACGGATGGTAGTCAACATGCGACGGAACGAGGCGGGAGCCTCATCCTTGGAGCGGACCGCATCATGCAGCATGAAACGGCTCCGGAAATCAACCACACACAAGCTGTACCGCCGTCCTCCCAAGGATGGAACACTCATAGGACCGCAGAAGTCTAAGCCGAGGACCTCTAAGACACCAACGTTCCGGTCAGCTGGATCAAGAGAGATACGGCGGACGTGCGACTTACACACAGTCCAATTGCGACTCGCCAAGGTGATAGAGTCGGGAATGCCACAACCATTTTTCCAATGGCGCAGTGGCGACGAAGCAGCCCGCGCCGGCAACCACACCAACAAATGCGCGCGCTCCAACGGAACAACCATGCCACCCACCATGACCGGCATGAAGACGAAGGCGGTCCACGGGATCAGCTAGCACCATAGAATGACCTTGTCGCCGAGCATGGGTGAGGCTGAAAAGCCGATAGTAAGACCACGACGCGCGACGGGATGGCTCAGGAACGTGGAGCACATTCTTTAGCGTGGCAGGAATCTCCTCTCCATCTTCAGCCTTCACAATTATGCGGACCGAGCCCACGCCAACAGCGCGGGGGCTGATACCCTTCCTCCAAAGCCGGTCGGTGAGCGCTCGATACTCACAGAAGTCACGGCGCACGCTAGTCATGTGATGGCTGGCGCCGCTGTCGGCCAACCACATCCACGTTTCCCCATCGCGCTCGAACATGTGTCGAGCCTCGGAGAATGGCCTCGCAAGGGTGGCCGTCACGTCCATGACCGCCGGAAAAGCAACCGGGGAGTCCACTTGCGCAGAGTTACCTCCGGTGTTGTTAACCGGGCACTCGGACCTGCGATGGCCTTGCTTACCACAGCCATAGCAAACACCACGAAAAATTCTCGCTCCGCCTCTGCCATATGAGGTACGACGAGTAGTCGCCACTCCTTGAAGATATTTCAGTTGGTCTTGGAGCTCGGAGACTTGCCGCTTCAAGAGTTCAGTCGTTGATTCATCATGAGACGCTGCAAAAGTTGTAGGCGTTGGGGGCTCCGTTGTATGTGATTGCGCACGACTCTGGATGCGCATGCCCTTTTGACGAAGATCACGCTTGACGGTATCCATGCCGAGGTCGTGTACGTCCCACGTGTCGGTGATGGAGTGGTATTCGCTGCGCATGCCCTTCACCAAGTACATGATGATACGCCGGTCGTGGACGACGTCCCCAACTCAGGCAAGCTGTCGTTGCAGTCGAACTAACCGGTTCATGTATTGAATGCCGCTCTCGCCGTCCGCTTGCGGCGTCTCCAAGTCCTGCAATAGTTCCGTACACCGGTAAATACCATCGTCCTCATAATAATTGACTAACGCAGTCCATGCAGTGTGGCCGCAGGTCTTGTCATCCTCGTTAACATTCCTGGTAATGGAAAGATCGTCCTCCGGCAGCGCACGAATCAATATGGAGTACATGTCGACTTGTTGTTGAGAGGAAGCGGCACCATCCGACGACAAAGCCGGAGCCCACTTTTGGATCAAGCCAAATGCACTTAACCGTTTCTTCCACACGTCAAAATATCGTCTCTCCCCACTGAACTTGGGTAGCTTCACGGAGTCCATAGCAGGTACGTCGGATGCGCTCGCAAGAGCACCAGAAAATCAGGAAAAATGCCAACAAGAAAAGCACCAAGTACCGGTGAAGAGGCGGGCAACACGGCTCAGAAAAGGAGACGACAAAGGGCTGACCGAAGACGCAGTTGTACTCCCGGAGTCTATACAGCCAAGGCAATCAGAAACGAGTCTCAGAAGGTCGGTCAAGTGACGTCGTACATGAGTGCTAGGACACTTGTGGTAAGATGCCTTTCCAAAACTTCAGCCGGACCACTATAGGCTTTCACGAGAAAAGAAATTGGCGGGTGACAAGCTCCGGAAGCGAATAAAGTTCCAGAAAGCGCCAAGCTATAACAAAGGAAAGCAAGCCGATCTTCACGTCACACGAGTCGGCGTTCGGGGGTTCAAGCCGACTCCAAGCGACACAAACAAATCGCTACCAGCCGGGAATCGAAGTAAAGCTACAAACACAAGCAAGAGCCAGCCACTTTGTGAGCCAGCCGCACCTCACGTATCGTGCGACACCACAAAGGTCTACCACTCTTCGAGAAGCAAGCTCTAGGTTCAGGTCAAGGCAAATGACTCCAACAACTAGCAGCTAGAGGGCCCATAACATGTCAAAGTTGAGGGGGCGATAAGGAATGCTTAGACTCGGTGAGTGACACTGAATGTCATCTCACCCTCGGCAAGTGCCTAGCACTTGCCTATCACATGACACGCACTCAGATTGTGATGAGCACACGCCAACGTATATTCTGAGCCTTTAGATGATATCTAACGCTCACCAACTTGCCACCATCAGCAACCTAATCCTCTCTATTGCTGATTGGCTTATCATCTTATCGTGCTGAGTCACAGCCGTACTGTCACGATGCTACTTGACCAACATTGCTGTGTAGCAACTTGATTACCAAACAAACTATGTCGCGCAACAATCAGCGCCGGCGGTGAGCTGCAAACGGAGCTGCAAACGGTGCTATTGCTGACGGACCATGTTTTTGGCATGCCCGACCCTTTCCCCCCTAGCTTCGTGTCCCGGAGCATAGACTTCTAGTAGCGGCAACGGTGCCCGGCGCCGGGGCGACCTGCACGCGCGGGAGGTTAATGGGCAGCAGCGGGGTCTTGTTGGCGTACACCGCCCTCAGGTCCACGCCGTGGTTGTCCTCGAGCACGGTGCGGTAGGTGTCGTCCAGCGCGTGGATACGGTCGACATCGCACTCGCCCCGCCGGTAGGCGGCGAGCGTCTTGGCGTTGGGCTTCTTCCCCTTGAGGATAATGTGAAGCTTCGCCTTGAAGCGCTGCTCCTCGATGTTCGCGGCGTAGTGCGTCTTGGCACGCGCGCGCTTGGTCTCGGGCGAGTCGGGTATGCCGGCGGGCGCTTCTTGGGCGTCGCAAGAGATCATTATTTTTTCTGTCCCGGGGGTGGCGTAAACGCGCGCGGGCGGAAAAATTTATCTCTGCGAGGTGGCGACCGACCGGGCGATCGTGTCCTCCTCCGATTACGTTGAGCGGCTCACCGCCGGCGAGCTGCTGCGCATCTCGCGAGTGCACCTGATGCACATCGAGAAGGACCGGGAGCGTAGTTGCCGCTACTACCAACGCAACAATGAGAAGCAGAAGGCGACGAACTTCGAGCGCTACCACCGGAAGCAAGCGCAGAAGCGGGCGGCGGAGGCGGAGGAGTTCGCGTAACGGAGGGGGCTGCGTTCGGGACAGCCACCGAATATTTTCTCCCGGGTATTGTACAGCCGCCGATATGTCTCCATCCGTCAAGCTCGTGACGCTGAACAAAGTGTCTCCGGTGGAGGGGAGCCTCTACTATTGGGCCGCCGCCTACTCGCCGCGCGAGTACCAAGCGGTGATGGCCGCCCGCCGGCCAAGACAAGCGCCGGAATCTGAGTTGCCCTTCATCCACACGGGAGGGGCCCCGTCATAGCCGGCGATAGCCATCGCGAGTATGCTCAAGAGTCAAAGCCTTGCGCCGCGACCGAGGCTCTCGGACCTGAAAGCGTGCAAGGCGTTCGTCGAGTGGCTGGAGACGAAAGGCGTGCGGTTGGTGAAGTGCGAGAGGACGGTCTTCATGTACCACCCGGCGGAAGGGATCTACAAGGCGTGCGACAAGGTCGACGATGACCTGCGGGAGTGGTCGGGAAGTGCGGAGAAGAGATCCTAGGCATGCACGCGGAGTCCACTTCCCTCTAGAACCGCTTGATGGTTGAGATCTAGGCTTGCGTCAAGGAAAATCCGAGGTTCATGCTGGACGCGGAGCGAGCGGGGAAGCGCCGCCTCGCGTGGAACAACGGGGTCTTCGACTTCACGACGAAACCATGCTGCCCTTCTCCCTCGACATTATTCTATTCTCTAAGCTGTCGCACGACTACCCGACATCGGACGCGGCCCGGCGCAGCGTGGAGGCGCTTGTCGCCGAGGTGCGCAAGCGGGTGGTCGACGACGGGTGGGGCCTCGAGAACGGCGACTTCGTGCTCCATAGCACTACCCGCTCGTACGCCAGCGACGTGGAGGAGAAGCGCTATTTCTTCGTGGTCGGCGACGGGAGCAGCGGCAAGGGCGTGTGGGTACACCAGAAACCTATGCAGCAAGAACCTTATTTACTCAAACAACAACTTTGGGGACGCCGCCAAGGCGTTGTCATGGATGGTGGCCGTTAGGCACATCCGCCTCATGGCCACCTCAGAGCTCACCGCGTGGAAAGGCGTCGTGCTAAACAACAACACCATCAAGGAGTTCTCTAGCGGTGGCGACACCTTTTTCGGGCGCCAAAATCACAAGGACGAAATCCAGCTCAAGATAAAACGCTAAGGCTAGGGATCAAGTGAATTTTGTCGATGTTGATGGTAATGATATTTTGCAAAGTCGATGTTGATGGTATTGATATCTTGGATTGTCGATGTTGATGGCGTTGATAGTTTGAGATGCTGACATCGATGGCAATTTAAGCCGATATTATCGCCGATGTATCGATATTTGGGACGATATATCGATACATCGGGCTTAGATAATCAATATTTTACAATTGTTTTGATAATTGATGGCATTGATGCGAGCACTACTGCCATCGTGTTGATGTCGATGTCGCAACCTATCACATCGATGGCACTATCACCATGTGATGATGATACTATCGACGATGCATCGATGGCTGATCCCTAGCCTTATAAAACGCACCCAGTGGGCCTTTGCCACCGACCTCCCGGAAATTCTGAACCTCAAGACGGACGACGCTTCGCAAAACCGGGTGGTTTTCATCGAGATGTGCCACCGCTGCCTCGAGAGCGAGAAGTACGAAAAGCACAAGCACTTGAAGCACGTCCTCCCGGGCGACAACACCATCAAGGGTTGGGTCAAGCGCCCGGAGGTGGGGGCCGCTTTCGCGCACATGGTGTGCCACGCCTACTACGTCGGTACCGGCCCCACTCTCACTCCCTCCATCGCCGATTACACCAAGACTTGGTGCCAAGGCGATGAGGTTGCGGAAGTTGGGGTCATGGAGTGGATCCGGCTAAGAAAAGCAAGTCCGAACCCACGAATCTGAGTAGATCCGAGACCATGCGTGTGATATTCGTACACGTTTCGTGGTAGTTTCGGGATTTATAAATTGCGTATGTTTGCTCGGAAGGATCCCGATCCACTCTGTGGTTGGGGTGAGAGATTGGCTCGCGAGCGGCTCCCTGGACGCCTATGTGAGCTCCAATGACATCGGCACCGCGGCGGCAGCTCGCGGCTTGAGGATCTCTAGCACCAAGCTTGTGCGCGTCATCCGCTCCAAGCTCGGCGCCGTGTCCGAGACGAGGCATGTCTTCGGAAAGGGCAAGATGCGCGGCTACGCTGGGCTGCGCATCTTGGACAACGGCTATGATTTCATTTAGGCGGTCCAAATATGTAATCAATATTTTCACACTCACACCTTGAATCGTCGCTACTCGCGGCGCGCATGCGAATTTACTTGAATAGAACGTCGCAGCGGTAAAAATTTCTGTCGGGGCGCGCTTTGTGCGCCACTTTGCACATGGGCCCGTGCAGCGTCGGCGAGCGAAACTGGCCTCCACGGCGAGGGAGGGGTGCGGCGGCTTCGGTGCGTGACATGCGAGTGCGGCAGCATGTGCGGGGGGGGGGGGGGGGGGGGGGGGGGAAGGGGCATGTGCGGGGGCATGTGCTGATGTGCGGGGTCGGGGCATGTGTGGCGTCGGGGCGTGCGTGCGTGCGTGTACCATCGGCGCTCGGCGGTGCGCGGTGGTGGTCGGGGCGTTCACCATCGGCGCGTAGCGGTGCACCATCGGCGCTCGGTCGAGGCGTGCATGCGTGCATCATCGGCGCTCGGCGGTGCGCGGGGGTGCACCATCGGCGCTCGGTCGGGGCGTGCGTGCGCACCATCGGCGCTCGGCGGTGCGCGTGAGTGGTTGCGATCGGCGGTGGGGGTCGATGGAGCCTCGGCAGTGCGGCGGGGCGCACGGACGGCGCAGGTATCACGGTGGGCGGCGGTCGGCCTCCCGGTGTGCGTGAGTGCTCGCGTTAGCAGCGGCCCCCGGTGTTCTTTTACTATCTTTATCTTTTATAATGAAGTAACAATATGTTATTTCAAGTATACATACGTTTCTAAGCTAAGGGGCTAAGAAAACCGGAATTTTCTGTCTCTCCGTACCATCACGCATTACAGCACAAGTTCGTAGTGCTTACATCCACTGCATTCAGAAAACTCCCCGTTTTTTCCTCCTTTCTCCTTTTTGCATTCTCGGCGTGGCCTAGGAGTTTCCTTAGTTTAATCTGCTAGCTTTGTGCACAATGTAGTGCTTGCTTTTGCCGTGCTTCGGATTCCGTTATCCACTTGCTGTCACTCTTCCTTGCCCTTTTGTTTCCCTCCAACTCTCTCCTTTTTGCTTCGTTTTTTTTTTTTTTTTTTTTTTTGATTTTTTGCTTCGTGGTTTCCGCTTTCCACTCCCTTCTCTTGTAAGAATATTCTTATATATTCCTAAATCGAATTTGTGGTCAAACATCGCGAAGGAGCATCGGTACTTTACGAGGGTGCGGCTGCACCTAGGCTGATGTACGAGTATGTTCGTCAAATGCAGCCGCAACGGTCAGACGACTGTCGCCTGTGCTGGGCGATGAAACGATGGGAGCACAGTAACATCAAAATATAAAAGCACGACAGGCGCGGATACGTTCAGCGCAGCAGGAGCAGTAGCTCAAATCAGAAACGACTGCCGCAGTGGCGACAATAACCGCGGAATTGTTTGATATCTCAAGCTGCATCTGCGACCTACGTGGTACTTTTATCCTACTGCGTCTTCTCCTCTGGAGGCGGCGCTGCAGTCTCAATGCATTTGGCGACCTGTGTTGGACATCGGCCTGTCCTTATTATTAAAAGCGGGGACAGCACCGTCATCAAAAGGCGACACACTCTGCCCCGGCAGAGACATAGCAGTGACGGGCGTTGTACAACTACAGCACAACGTCCTGCGCGACTAAATACGGCTTCCGGGGTTCGTCGTCTTGTCGCTGGGGGGACTCCACGGCGCGGTGATGTGGCATCAGGGGCAGTGGCAGCGAGCGGCGGTGGGGGTAGCGGTCTGGGCGACGGCGGTGGAGGGGCAGGTGGTGACGGCAGTGGAGATGGCGACTCGGGCTCATTTCCCCAATTCTGGACTGCTCCACTGGCGCTGCTCGTGGTACGTCGAGGGCCGGTCTTTGTTTTGTCGGCCGAGTCCGGAGTTGTGCTCACCCTCGAAGCTTCCTATGTGTTGGGCAGGTGGCTGCGGGGGTACTCGCCAGCAAAAAGGCAGCTGTCGCCACGACAGAGGAGAGCAACGACCGGCGCACTGTATCCATAATCATCCCAACCCTGAACGAAAGTAAGACTATCACGCAAACGCTGAAGTTCCTCAAGCTTCTAGACCCGCTGGCCCTGGAGGTTATTGTCGTGGACGGCGGGAGCGACGATGAGTACGGTCTGCATGGCGTTTCCGCCGCGCCCCTAGTGTTCAATGCTTTACCCGCTCGACCTATGTTGCCGTTTGCCGTTATCCTGAGGGCTGTTCTGATATATGCTGGCTGTGAAGCACTGCTCGGCTGGCGGCAAAGGAAGGTGCGAAGGTTATGAGATCCGAAAAGGGTCGCGGCCGCCAGATGAACCTCGGGGCTGAGGTCGCTAGGGGCGACATCCTTTGCTTCTTGCACGCCGACACTCTGCCACCGCTGAACATGGTGAATCCCCTATCTCGCCACCAAATCGTCGATGTGGGTGCAGAAGAGGGCATGTCCGTGTGAGCGAGTGTGTGGAGGTGTGTGTGTGGGGGGATGTGATTGTACTCGCGCGCGCACGTGAGTGTGTGTGCGTGTGTTCGGGTGTATGTGTATGTATGTGTGTGTGTGTGTGTATGTGCGTGCGTGCGTGTGCGTGCGTGCGTGTGTGTGTTTTTGTGTGTGTGTGTGTGTGTGTGTGTGTGTGCGGGCGTGTGCCTGTGTGCCTGTGTGTCTGGTGGGCGGGGAGTGAGGTGGGGGATGACCTGCATGTGTCTCAATGATGTTGCTTTCAATTACGTCTTGGCAGGTGGGGCTGACCCGATCCACGTTGGCTAACGATCTTGTGGTCCTGGGCGGGTTCTTTCCTCTTATCCAAGGTCCGAACCCATATTCGCACACCGCACGCTTGTGAAGCGCGAAGCGTGTGTCTACTGTCATCTGCTCACAGCTACATGTGCGCTTTATCATTGCAGAACCCGACCGTGTGCTCTGGTTTTCATCTATTCACAACGCTGTGAAGACATGGTGAGACCCCCAGTCTACACAACCACACAATGACACACACACACACACACACACACACACACACACACACACACACACACACAATTGTGCGCGTACATATTCTCCCTCTGTTTCTCTCTCTCTCTCTCTCTCTCTCTCTCTCTCTCTCTCTCTCTCTCTCTCTCTCTCTCTCTCTCTCTCTCTCTCTCACACACACACACACATACGCACACACGCACGCACCGTCTTTTTCATATTCTTTCTATCACGCACACACACACACACAAATGCGGGCGAAAACCTACGCGCAATGTCAACCATCTGTGGCGCGCTTCGTGTTGCAGGTATGCACCTCTCCTCTTTCGGCCTCTGAGCTATGTCAGAGGGCTTCGGCTTCTATTCGGTATGCGGCCCATGCTGTATGCAGCCCATGCTTTACGTCCCTTACTCAGAACGCCCATTGCATCTGTCTGCAATGAATACCTCAGACCTACACAAATCGGTAACGCTCACATGTTACTCGTACAGGCGATCAGGCGCAGTTTTGTCGGGCGTCTGACTTTCGCCGCGTGGGTGGCTTTGATGCTGACTTGATCATCATGGAGGACGCGGACCTGTGCCTGCGGATGCACATGGACGCCCGCGCAGAGGAGCGGCGGCGGGGCGTGATCCGGATGCTCCCCTCTGTGGTGCAGACCTCGGGGCGGCGGATAGGCAGCTGGGGGAGCTGGTGGGCGACATATGTGCAGTTTCGCATCGCACTGCAATGGTACCTAGGTACTCATCCCCATTTCATTCGCCAGAAACACACATAGGCAGTTGCATGCAGTATTTCAATCATCATATTAAATGTGGTTGTGTACTTGGCAAACAGACTCAACAAATTGCGCCCCTGCCCTGTGGTGTGCGACAGGAGGGACCCCGGATGAGATCAGAGCAACGTATGATCGGATATACACGGACAAGTTTCGATAGCCGCTGCGCTGTTTGAGGCGTGATTACATACAATACGCAAACAGCAGCATCGCCGGCGCACTCCTGATACTATAATTACCTATTTATATATTGGCGCTGGCGTTTGTTGTTGTATGTGTAAGAAAGCAGACAGCGGTAAAACATTGCAAAGCAAACAAGTGTATATACAAGTGTACAAAAGCCCAGCAGCAGCGCGTCTTCAGACTGGGGCGAGGCCACAAACGTACATAGGGTCTAAACATATGATATAGGGGGTTCTCTCTAAGTGTGGCGTCTAGGCATCAGTGCCTGTCGCTGGACCGGTGCAGGGCGTGCCTTCAGAGCCTGGGGGAGGACACTAGGAGCTGGAGGCAGCGTTTTGCGGCACTTGTGAGCGAGGCAAGGTGACGAGGTAGTGGCACCTCGCGGGTCTAACTTGTGTTTCAGCTGCCCTGGCTAGAGAAGAGGCTTGACGTTTCATATGGGCATCCACTGTTCCGCTTCACAGCTGCGGAGGCTCCTCCGCAAACGAGAGGTGCATCTCGGCAGAAAAACTGCACATCCGCGGCAGCTTGGGCAGGTCGAGCTGCTCCTGTCGAAGCTGCACCCCCTTCTGCGGTTCCAGAAAGTCGGTGTGCAGCCACGCCGCGAAGTGCTCCCTCCTTTGGCTGAACTCACCGCTAAAGGCGGCGAGCCGGATGTCGCCGCGGGCGAGCTCAAGAGGGAGCCCGCGTGTCGCGAGGGCCACGCCCGTGCCAAAGCCGAGCAACGTGGGCTTGCAGAGCACCAGTTCCAGTTCCGCCGAGCCCCCACAACAGGGTAGGGTGCTACTGTAGCGGCCCTCCGCGTAAAACGGCTGTGCCGCCTTGCAGCCAGCATTGGCAAAGAGCCACACTGTGGGCAGGCAGCGTTCCTCTCCCTTCGGCCTCATCCACACCGCCACAGCCGTGTCGCTCGCCAGCGCGGGCGGCAAACCGGAGACAGAGACATTGGAGAGGAAGCGGGGCGAGCTAGGCTGCGCGCGCAGTGGCTCTCGGACTTGCCGGAAAAAGTAGGAGACGTATCGGGCCTGGCTGGGGGAGATGGTGTGGCTGTGCTTGTCGGGACGACGCAGTCGCATTCGGCGAAAGTGGGAGAGGGCCCGGTCGGGGGTAGCAAATATCCCCTGCCGGAGCAGTAAACAGCAGATCATGAGGCCGCTGAGCCCCATGCCGTCCTGGCACTGCACGACGGCCACGTTGTGGGGACAGCGCAGCCAAGTCGTCGCATCCTCGCTAAACGCGGCGATGTCCTCCAGGGAGGGCGGGCAGCCGCGGCTATTTGGCATCCATCCCACATTGTCCTGATCCCAGGATTGCAGGGTGGCAGGGGGCGTTGACACGACGCTCCGGGGGGAGCCACTGGGGGTGGAGGCTCCGCTGGAGGGTAGCGAGCCGTCGAGACAGTACACTCGATAGCGGCCCGCGTGAAAGGTCTCCAGGAACCGGCCGACCTCGGCTTCAGAGTCGCGTCCAATGGAGCCTAGCCCTCCGCTGGTGTTTGGCTTGCAGAGGGCGATGACTCTGGGTGGGAGGGGGTCGGCACAGTAGGGCAGTTAGAATTCAACGGGTTATATAAACAATATAGCAGAAAAGCAATACACACATTAATAATAATAAATCAAAGCCCAAATAATAACATAAGATGGACGATAGGGCTTTTCATCATTGCGATGGCTCACAATAAACCAGACTTTTTCTCTTAGTTTGCATGCGTGCAAATAAACAGTAAATCGCGTTCAGAGGTCGAAGTCGCGTTCAGAAAGTCGAAGATGTTATCACATCGAGAATGACATGTGCTGACGCAGCCGACGGGTCTATAGTCGCCGCACGTGACAAGGGGCTGCAGCCGCCGAGCTTTGCAAACCGGTCGCGTCTCGTCCGGGTGTCAACAACACATCGCTGGAGGTCGACTGGACTAGGGGACCAGATGAAAGACAGTCGCGGACCATCGATTAACAGGGACGGGCAGTAAAGATTCACAGCGCCATGGGACCCGTCGTCGATATTTGGGTGAGTGGCGGGGAAACAGTCTGTACCGTTAGTAAAGTACTCGCTCGCCAGCGCAAATAACGGGTATACTGGAAAAAACGAGGGGAGGAGCCTGCGACGCCCCGTCAATCAATTACTCCGTCCCAACATCCTATGTAAAAATAAGGTAACACTGATTCGAAATAGTTTGCCTGTCGCGGCACAGCAGGTATTGGCGAGCAAGAGGTAATTGAAAGGCATAAGAAGAAAGCGAGCTGCAGACCCGGTGGAAGGAGTGCCGTTTGGCAGCCGACGTACCGGATGACGGCATCTGCAAAGTCGACCTACTACGGCGGCATCGGCCTTCGTTGCGGAGACTAGACCCGATGACGCTACCCCTGAGGCGAGCTTGATACCTTTCGCCCCATTCAACTAGGAGCAAGCAAACTAAAGGGAAGGGCCGGGCGAGACCCTCACCTGGGTGTGATGTAGTTTAGGTTAAGATCGAAGCCGTGCTTTCGGAACCGGGCGGCCTCGATGCCCCCTATCCATCTCAAGGCGGCCCGTAGAGAAAACAGAGCGGCTGCCGCGGACGGTACAGCTCCATGGGACGAAGGCGAGGTTGGATGCACGCTGGAAGATGATGGGAGGCTGATGGAGCGAGTGATGGGGAGGCCAGACTTGGCCGTCAACCGGGGGGGAGATATTAGTAAGGACTCTGAACCGGCTGACCGGAGGACAAGTCCGCCCTGCACTTCTGCCGGCTGTCCGCACATTGCCATTCCGTGGGACTGGATTGATACAGCACACCACCTCCTTCTGTGTCCAATTGCTAGAAAAACTAGCCGGTTAAGATAGAGCGTCGGTCGAGGTGCCGCACGCCCGGTCGGAACACCGAGCCTCACCCGTCGCGGTGGGTCGGAAAAGTAGATATGTGGAACTGCCTTTCTACCGGTCGCAGTGTCATCATCATATCATCATCACATGGGATGGCGGGGACGATGGGGTACACTGCCGAGCTAAACAGGACTACAGCTGCCCAGTACTGAGACACCGAGCTTACTAATCTTTTACAGCTTCCGACTAGCTAACGTATGGACTACTGTGTATGGGCAAAGAAATTGCGATAGCAATCTGAGTATCTGTTCTGCGCGCCACATTTAGGCAGATGTTAGCGGATGCCTACCACTCATATAGAGGATCTTCCCAAAACATCTTAAAACACCAACAGTACGTTGACACTACTTCCTCAGGTACTGCTCCAAGGTATGGGACATGTGGTCCGCACGGATAATGCAGCACCGCCATCCGGACAATGAAGGGAAGAGCATTAATTTCATTCACTCATTCCAGCGCATTCTCACGATAATACAAACGAAGGGACACCGTATCCATGACGGTAATTAACTCCTTCAAGGTCGATCTTTGAATTCGATATATTTGTCGATTAAAGGTACAGGTACCAGGTCTCCATTTACTGATGTACTCTTCCGTGTTGATTCATATCATAGGTACATGTACGGATGCATGTACCTGTACCTCAAACATCAGTCATCATACTGTCGCACGCGGGAAAAAAACGACCGTCGAAAAGCAACCAAAGTATCTGTACGGTAACATGGTGATCCATTATTCTGGCAAGAGAAGAGGAAACAACCCGTACGGCTGTAACATCGTGTTAACGTACATCCAAAAGTCGTTAATTTGATATCCTCGATGATACGAGACACGTGTACAGAGAGCCGTACTTTAGTGTACTGCTGGGCGAGTCTCGCACATTGTGAACTACTCACGCACGTTTACTACCGTACATATATCAGTACGTCATCAGGTACGGAAGATCGCCGATTCCGGCATCATGTGCTCGCGGATTTAAAGGGGCGTGATCATGTGGCCCCCGCGCGCCGGGGTCGATATTCCGGAAGTGGCCGAGCCAATCACCACGTGCGCGATGGACCCCCGCCCTGACATGACGGGTCGGTACCATCTTAAGTATGGGATTCCCAGGCGGCGCTCCAGCTTCCCGAATCGCCGAAAGCTGCAGCTACGGTATCATCGGACGGGGAGACAGGCACGCCGGGCAGCGAGGCTGCTTAGCTAGAAAATCAACGCAGATAAGGGTCAGGTAGCATACAGGCTAGGGGTAACGATCGCGTCGACCCCCTGCTGCAGCACCATGTTAGACATGCAAATCATGTAACAATGTGATAATGCGGTATTCCGTCACTCATACGGTAACGCTCGTAACTGCTTGAGTCGACCCGAGTTCACGACCAGCGCCCGCTGCAAGGCCGCACCAGTCGTGGGTCGAGGAATCAAATAATTAAAGCGGGTGAAAGTGTCCAGCTTCGTGTGGCGTTAATGGATCGAAAGGGCACATAAGTAGCGTCTTGTTGTGGGTGCGAACGTCTAGGTAGGCCGTAGGCGTATGCTAATTTATGCCCTGTGCTATTCAGATTAACACGCTGTATTGCCTGATGTACATCACGTGTACGGGCTGTCGACCCACGCAGTGATTTGTTTAGCACATGTACGGCCGCGCGACCCACCCTACCAAAAGCGACAACTGCTCATGAATTTCATCTTGTTGTCGGTGTGTAGAAGAGCACGATTCCGACGTGTATCGATGCGTGCTGGGCGTGGGGGGCGGGGACGATACACGCCGGAACCATGCTCTTCTGTACGTTCCCCTCGGAACGATTTCTGCACATATTTCCCTCGGAGAGTGTGTGGGTTGTGAGAAGCCCTTGAGAAGTGGTCGACTTCTCCTGTCAAGAGACACCACCCCCCCTATGCTAGAGAGAGTTTTATCGATGGCGTCTCGTTGACTCGTACAGTCTTTGGGGGCTAGTTGACTTGACTCCCATCGCCTTCCGACCTTGGACTGCAACTGATGCACTGTTACTGTTCTCTGTAGCAATTTTCTTCATATCGAGAAATTTAACCCTGCAGTAGTCGTCTTTTATCCGCTTTTCTACTACGTAATAAAGGCCGTCCCAGAGCCCACTACGCGCGTGCCCAGCAGACACAATAAGTCGTTGGAGAGTTTAACACCCCCCCCCCCCCCCCCCCCCCCCCCCCCCCCCCCCCCCCCCCCCCCCCCCCCCCTCAATTTTTTTAATTTTACATGCAGGAAAAACGGCATCCGCCAGCACGGTAGGTTCGTTACTGACGGAAAACCGATTTGATGAATAACTCAAGACCATTCTGCACAACGGCATCGTGCAAGTGGCACATTCGACACCTTCAAATCGGATAAGACAAATGTATCCATGTAATGTGACCCTCGTGGACATCGCAAATCATATTCCAAAGTAAGAGTAAATTTTTACAAGAAACCAAAATTTGAATAATTTGACAAAATGCAATTGTCAACATTTATTAGAAGTGAAATCCCACTACATTAATATGTTTTTTTTCAATTTTTGCTATTTTTTTTTTTGGGGGGGGTGGAGAAGGGGGGGAGGGGCATCAGCTCGGTGGATTTCGATGAGACAAATGCTATCTCGAGGTTGGGTAAATCTAGGTGGATGGGCAAAAAAATAAAGCACTCTTGGGGAATGAAACGCGGATTAGTCATCATGTTATTGCTGTCAAGGCCTCACCAATGACCAATCTAAGAGGGCGCCGAAAGTAAGAATTCCACACTTCGGAAAAGGTGTTTAAAACACCGGTGGGATGGGGTTGACATGTACTCATGTAGTAGACATCGGTGGTGCATGTCTTTGGCCGTCTTTGTCATGCAAGCCCGTGTTCTCACTATTCCTAGCCCTACAATCATACAACCTCTATGTCAAAAAAGTGTTGTAAGTACGCAAAAGAAATATTGACATTAGCCACTTGAGAATGAGAAGGAAAGTTTGGTGTGGTGAATGCCATTTTCTTTTTGTTCCGATTGAATGTGTTGTTTTAGTGCCTTCCTGCCACTATGTACCTTTCCCCAACACAGTAGGTGGAGAGAGACAGAAGATGTCCGATTGTTAAGTGTTAACAATCGACTGAAATTAAATAGGGAATATGATTAATTGTGCTTGTCACCTCCCTCCACTGCACTAGGCTGAAATATATCTGGCCTAGATAGTTTACGCATGGTCCTCGTGCTTGGCGTTAGGGCTCTCGTGACGCTTTGAATACACTAGCGACGTAGCTTGCCTGTCTCGGGAAGCCAAACAAGACCAGGGTGTCGTGTAACGTGTTAAATTAAACCGTGCGTACTCTACGTACTGGGAGATAGTGGTCGTCGTATAGTTAAACATGACGTGGATTCGATGACGCTTTTTTTAGAGGAATCGGATCTTCCGAATCTTTTTCTTACCCGAAGTGAATCACATTTACCCTTTGGGAGATGAAAATAATAGACCTTTTTCAAAACAAGGTAATGCTGTACGAGTGCGTCCCGGTCCGAATTGATACTTCAAAAGACACATACCCACATGGATTAATGCTTCCCGGTCACATTTATGGATGAGTCTGATTAATATGATCGAATCTAAGTCCAATTTCCGAGTTGGATTACATTGCAATTCAAGTGAGGCACTATGCATTGGAATAAATCAATTCAAATCGGAGGATTTTTTTTCTTAAAACAATTATATCTTGTGCAACTTGGCAAAACCCTTCGTCGCATAGTGCCCGTATTTGTGTGTAGCCAGGTGTGCTTACGGGGCACACCACCTCTAGGCACTGTGCTTCATCACCGGGATTGGTTTGATTCCAAGCATGACTACTTACATGAAATGCGCTATCATGCTAGAATCGAAATTTGCTTGTGTGTGAAAGTGGTTTAAAATTTTACATGGCCGGTGTAGATTTCAACCACCGCTTTCACACACAAGAGAATATACATATTGCGTCGTGCATGCACTCAATCAAAAGATGTATTTAAAATCATTATAAGATTAACATCCGCTCAGTTCCAATCACTCCGTTCCAGTTTTTTGCCTTGCGGTGTCAAAGCTCCAGCGATGGCGTTGAAATCAATTCGGCTAGTGTTTCGAGAAGTTTGTCCGCGGCCTCGTTTGCCACGTCCTCGACCATGGCCTCGACGAGATCCCTCACCACGGTATTGACCAGTTCCCTCACCGCGTTCTTAACGCTTTGTAGCCACGACTTCAGAGTTGTCAAGTGGTCGCTCTATTTGAGTCTCACGTCCACCTACTGATGAAACTGCTTGATCCAAATGTGGCGAGTCGGTCACGAGGTCAATCAAGAAGCTTTGTAAGTCAACTAGTGGCATGTTGTAGTCTTTATGCTGAAAATGATAAGACTTGGCCTCAGTCATAAGTTCAAAATTCGATAGACCTTTGATGAATGTGACGCACTTGAAGACATCTGAAAGTCGATGTCGGGACCTCAACAAAAAGTCGTTAAACCGTTGTGTGTACTGTGTAGACAACATAAGTCCAAAAACCATGCGTAAGTAATAGCATGTCCATTATTGCGTCAACTCTCATGTTGGGCAGCAAAAAAATCTTACGTATCTCTACAACCAAAGAGTCGAACGTGTCTGGAATAGCTGCATGAGTCTTATGGTTATTAAGCCACCAAATGTTCAAGAGACCGGAAACCTGACACGTAACCCGCACAACATAGCTCGACATGTCGGGATTGATGCCCAACATGAAAAAACGTTGAGGCTGCATCTCCACCCAATCTTCCATGTTACGAGCGTTTTGTCCATATTGATAGGGTGCGTTTATCGCAGCCGTTCGTTGTGTCTCGGGAAGTGTTACGGTAACGCCACTCCCATGCAACTGCAACCACCTATGCGTACATGCGAGTTAGTTGTGTGCTGTTGAGTTGGGGCATGTAAATACCGATGAGGAGGTACGGAGTGCCGGAGTAGGAGAGTAGGGACAAGCCAACTATGTGGGGGATGACGTGGGGGAGGGTATGATAGTGGCTGAATGAATGAAGATTTGCGGACCGCGAAGAGGACTCCAGCGTGGGAGTGGGTTACATGGGTTTGTATCGGGCGCGCGCTTTTAAGGAGGTAATAGGGTAAGGCGACGCGCCATCGGGATTTGTGTGAGGTGTGTTTGGTTTCAGTGAGTAGGAAGACGTCCGGTTGGTGAGTGGTGGCGAGGTGGCCAACGTCCATGACAGAGGTGTGACGGCCGCGGGTGTTGAGAGTAACGAGGTGTAGTGGTTGGGGGGTATGTGGGGAGGATCGGGTGGGGGTTGTGTGCGTGGGGACGGAGTGGAGAATCTGTGAGAGTGTGGGTCTATAAGGGCGGGGTGGGGGGTGGTGAGGATTCGGGGGGCGTGGGCGGAGGGGTAGTCGGGAGGTGAAACGGGGGGTCGGAAGGGGGGGCTGTGGGTGAAGAGCTGCTAGGAGAGCGTGTGAAGTAGGACGTGTGTGCCGCGTGGCCATGCTTAAGCGGAGTCCTGCTGGCGGGGGGTTAAGGTGATGAAGGGATGGGGTTAGGTGGAGGGGTGGGGGACTCCAAGCGTTAAGTATGTTAATACCGCGCGTGTATAGGGTTGGGGGGGGGGGGGGGGGGGGGGGGGGTGACTGTGGTGGAGGGATTCGATCCATGTGGCCGATGCGTGGGTGATGTATAGTAGACTGAAGTGATAGTGCTCCCATATGAGGATGAAGAGAGGTTGATTAGGATGTCTGGGTCGAGGGGGAAGTCCGCGGTTCGCGCGATTAGTCCACTGGCTCGGGCATGTCCCGTGGCACTAGTGGGAAACTACCTCAATGTTGGTTATGATTTGTATGTGCATGTGGAGTTGGAGTGCGACCTGGCGAGGGATTGGGCTATGGTGTAAAGATTTGCGAGTCCTTGATAACGTCCCCATTGACAGGAGAATACCACGGCTATATCTAGGTCGCCGAGGGGATGGGGAAGCCATGTGCAAGATTTCAAGGTAGTTATAATTCAAGTCGCAGAGGTAGTTATGTACGGTTTCAGTGTATGTGCGGGGAGTAAAGTGTGGCGGGAGGGAGGCCGGTGGGTATGTGTTAATAGTGTGTTGGCGTATGTCATTTACGGTTGGGCATGGGTTGCGGGAGTGGGTCGGACCTCTAGGGGGCGGGGCTCCCCGTCCGCTGTGGAGCTAGGGAGGAGTTGCGGCCTTGGCGGCCGATGTCGTTGTAGAGCAAGGGTGGGAGGCTCCGGTGGGTCCATCCGTCGAGGTCCTGTGCATGTCGTCAAACACACCCATAGATACACCAACCTCAAATCCGACGCACACAAATACATCGTCAAACACACCCATACACCCTCTCGCGCACCACCAAACACGGCGCCCTCCTTGCCCGCGCCGTCTCAGATGCCGCGGTTTTCTCGTTATAAAAACACACCACACTCACCGATGTCCAATTTGTACACAAGTATGAATTTATGTGGGGCGTTCACAACACCCGCCTCCTATCGCACAATCCCACTTTCCCCTGTCCCATGTGAAAACATGTCACCAGTAGCGGACACATGGTAAGTGACTCCCCGTCGATTACCGGACTCCACCAAGACCGGCACAACAACGCCCTAGTAGAACTACTTCTCTTTCTCTCTCCCAGAACGCCACAACGAAGGACGTTGTGAAACCATCACCGCCGACCTCGGTAACAAACCCAACATATCCTTCACCTCCTCCGCTCTCACCCACCCGCTTGATAGATGCCGCCGAAGCATCGTGCGATGCTATCCCCCATGAAGACCTACTCTCATGCTCGCTAATACCCCCCGCTCATAAACCCGACTTCATCCGCCTCCTCAAACCCACATACGTCGGACATTCGAATTCCCGACGCTGCTACTCCTCGACGAAATTGGTTCAAATCGGAGCATGGAAATACATCACCGACAATTACCTCACACACCGCACACCTAATCATAGAAATATACACTCCCCTTGCCAACGCCCTCCGCAACATGCCAGGCACATAGATAGACACCCTCCCCATTGTAATGAGTCGCACAAGCAACCCCCACACATCCACTATAACTAGCCTCACCTCCCTCCTCACACTACGCAATGAACTTCCGGATGAACTCATGTCTAAAACACGCCTCGAATCGGCACGAATCCTCTAACAACTCCCCTTACTCACTGTTCAATAGCTGCACCACCTCCTCCTCATCTACCGCCTCAAATCACGCACGACAACACGCCGCTCTCCCGCATCCCAACCACACATATAGCCATGCACGCCCACCACCATCACCACGCGCGCACACTCCCCGGGGCGGAATAAAATCCCAAACTACACTCCTCCACAAAATTCCGGACAAGATTTCTCGCCGTCACAAGTAAAAAATGTAACCATGCGTCGATATTATTGACAAATATCCTGAAATCCCAGGCAATGCTTTTGCGCGCAAAATGGAATGCGCCGACAGCTACGAGGGGCGAATTCGAGCACTGCCGGGCTTGTGTACTTGGGGTTATCGCGCCCGCACCCGTGCGGCACGCTCTTTCAAACAGTCGCCGTCATGGTTAGACGAAAAGAGTACTGGGCGCACAACGCCGCAATGTGAATGCCGATGCGACGGTCGCGCAAATATGACGCGTAGGCGACGGAGGGAGGAAGTGTTTGGCATGCCGCTGTGGGGGAGACGGACGATACCGCGTATGTAGACTTACCACCGACATGCGCACAACCCAGCCGCTTTCATGTGCTCGAGGCCGGCGAGGAAGCCGGGGTCCATAGGAAGGGACGAGGGCTTAGAGTCGGTCATGCCGTACTTGGCGAAGATGTCGCGCAGATACTTGGATTAATCCAGCGAGAAAGTAAGTCACAATGTTCAAGCAATAATAAGTTGCTCATATATGGTCAAAACGTTTTATAACAGGTACCGTTGGACGCGTGTTTTCAATGCGCGTCGAGCGCATCTACCTTAGAGTTTAATCACTCACAAGTCGATTTGTTATGAATTATTCTAATTTACGAATTATTCCGGCAAAGCTGAGCCGCAGTGCCAAGCCACACCCATCGAACTCGGCTCACCTCATGAGGCGATTTGTGCGGGGTTGACATATGTTGACCAATTCTCCATTCCTACTGACCTCCGAGCCCAATTCCCGACGCGTGCCACGCGTGGGGCGGGTGTGGTTGGCACGAACACATATCCAAGCATACCAAACACCACCGTCCACGTGATACGTCCCTAACGGCCAAGTTGGACCTCGCCCCTCCCCGAAGGCAATCGCCCTCGCATGATTACAGCGTGCAGTGTTTATCCAAACCTGCGTCATGCGCGTTTTCGCTCGCTTGCTTTCCAAAAACATCACCCGGGCCAGCGGCGTAAACTTCCGTGCTTTATTCACACACCCGTAAACCAAACCTCGCGCATTGAACACGGCACCCACGCATCCAAACCCCCTCCAATAAAAACCCCCCAAAAATGCGGTTATGTGGAGTACATAGTGATATGCAGCTTGGTATAAGCGCTTGAGCAATGCCCAAGCGTGGCGCTCAGAATGACGTGTGTAGTTCAGACAATTCCCCCGGAATTTATGGGCTTAATTCGACAAACTCCACCGACAACACCCGCTTTAGGTTGAGATCTAACAACCCCGGATGGCGGCTTACTGCTTGCTTCTCGGCTTTCCTACAATTGGGTGGTAATCGGGTATCGTCGTGCTTGACGTGGTGAGACGGGAGCGTGTTCTTGACTAGCTTATGCTTAACATAATGCATGTCCGGACTTTGTGGAGGAGTGTACATAATGGAGAGGTTGATCTTGGGCTATCGGCTAACGGTATAGCCCTGATTTGCAAGTTTCCCGAATGGCAAGGTTGGGAGGGCCAAGAGACAAAAACGGGTTTCACTGTTGTAAGCAATTTCATTTTGAATTTTAATTTGTTAGATTAGCGGCCTTTTTTAGTGGGGGATGGCGGCCATTTTTGTTGCAGAATGGCGGTGCTAGTGCTACCTTGCCCACATGAAACGCTTAATAATCCTGCGTTGTTGGTCTATGGACTGTTGTAAGTAATACCGTATACGTATTAGTTGCAGATAGCTACTGTAAGCTACTCTAGATATGATTAGTACATGTCTAGATCGGACATACCGATAAATGTTTGACTCGGTACAGAGCTGTCGCTAGGCTACAGCTCTGGCACTTCTTCTGTTGTCCCGACACCACGCCTGTAGGCTTGTTGTCGCCGTAACTGTTCCGTTTGCGGGACTGTGACTGTAACTACGTTTGGGTAAGTTATCTTCCACACTAACTGTGTTTGCATGGTTCCCCCGCCTCACGACACTCACGCGCGACAACTTGGTTCGGCGAGCCACGATCGACAACTCTCCCGCAGAAGGCAAGTTTCTATAGACACCTAGTACTTTCACCTTGTAGTCGGCGGTATCGCCAGTATAAACTGCGATTTAAAACCCGCCACCACCCCTCTTAAGTCAGCCACTCGACGGCGATAGCCAGCCACCCACACCGACGCACTCGTCGTGTGTGGACAGGGTGCACACATGTCAAAGCTGGAGAACGGGGGGGCGCACTATCGGGTGAATACGCATCCACATGTTGCACGCCAGCCGTAGCTTACCTTTTTTTTTTTTTTTATTATCTTAGCGACTCAGCCGCCAGCGCAGCGCTCCACATGTCCTGGCCTTGGCCTCGACTTGTGCCCCACATTGGGTGGAGGATACAGCAAGGTGCTTTGAGACACCCCGGGGCTACATGCCGAGGGGTCGGCGGGCATCAAGCCGTCTCTCTGAAACCACTGTTAGGCACGAGTCCGACTAGCGGTTTTTACCGCTGCCTGTATTTTATTTTGCTCTTTCTTTTTCACCCTCTCGAAATGGCGCCGAAAACTCGCTCTGCAGACTCTCCGCCTGTTTCACCCCCTGACTCCCCTGACTCAAGCTCTCAGCAGAGTACCCTCGATCCCCCCCCCGGATACTCTCGCGCTGCTCGTTGCGCAAATGGCGCGCATTACCGCTTGTCTCGACTCGCAGTCGGCCGAGGCTGCTGCTCTTGCTGCTGCGGGTGCTAATCCGCACCCCCCTGTCGCTCCGCGCCGCCACGATGCTCTGCTCGAACCCGTCCGGGACAGCCACGATGTGCACACCCTCCCCATGCTTGTGCATCCCCAGCCTGGATACGTCCCACCGGACGCAGAAACAGTCTTCGCTGCTGCTACTCCTGCAGCTCCTGTTGGCGACCCCACAGTCGCACAGCGCCGTCCCGATGCGCCCCGCGAGCCCTCGCGTGCCGATGCGTACCACGACCCCTCGCGTCACGCCTTCCAGGTTGATCATGTCCCACCCCCCCCCCCCCTTCCTCCCCGCTGGATATGACCTTCACCACCCCGGCCCTCACATCCCGGAGGCGCCCTCTCACCTCGTCCCCCCTACCGTGACCACCCGCACTCGTACGGCCCGCCGCGTACCATGGCCAGCCGCTCTCCCTTTCCCGGTGGTCCACCTCCTCCCTTCCATGGCCGGCATTCTCCCCCAGTCCAGCGTGGCGACCTCGCCACCCGTGGCAGTCGTCGCCCCACCATTGACCCGGTGGTCATCGGCCGGGCGGCACACGAAGCCCCCGGCTTCGACAAGGACGCCCTCAACCGGTCCATGAAGATGTCGGTCCCCGTCATGGGCCCGACCACGGACTTTAAGCAATGGAAGAGGACCTTCCTTAATTTCCTCTCCATCAAGGCCGCATATCTCATTCCACAGCTGGCCATACGCGACTCCGGCGTTTGGCTCGACGAAAAAGCACAGCACTACGCCTACACGCTGCTTTTCCATGCAGCCAGCGCGAATTAGCGCGCTGACCAGGCGATGAAATGCGTTTCTCTAGTCCGCCCTGACTGCGCCGATGCCGCGTGGGACATCCTGTGTGAACGCCTCGACTATCGGTCTTTTGCTCGCTCCTTGTCTCTCCTGGACAACCTGATGGTCAGACAACGCATTGGTCAGTCACTCAGTGACTATGTCCACTACATGCGCCAGACTTTTGACGACTACAACGACACATGCCAAATGGTTGATGGCTCCGCTGCCATCCACCCCCACAACCTCGGTCTCCTCATGCTGCGCGGTATTTCGAGCAGCGGCCCACACGGTCAGGCGAAGCAATGCGTCATCAACGCCTTTGACACGGACTACCTCTTGTCGGCTGATGAAGTGATGGCCAACATTCTCCACCTCGCGCACAACATGGACGACGACCCTGCCCCGGACACACCCGCTCCGGCCATATCACCCCTCCCATCTCCGCGTTCGTCGCTGCGGGCCGCGGCTCGCACAGCGGTCGAGGCCAACCACACCGTAATCCTCGCGGCCATCGCCCCAACAAGTGTGGCGTTTGTGGCAGCCTCAACCATCTCATGTCCGCCAGCACTGCCACGGATGACGCTATCCTTAAGTGGAATCCCGCCAAGCGTAAGATGACCGTCCAGAAGTACGGCGCCGCCGGTGGCACCACCTCTGCTTACGCTGCGCTGCTGAGCGACGTCCCTGCCGACGACGCCCCCGCTGATGACACCGACTGCCTACCCACCCTCGAGGACTGCGCCGATGACAACGATAACGACGAGGTGAGTGTCCCTTTCAGCTCTGTGGCATTCTCCTCTTCCCTCGCCCCGGGTCGTAACATGTCACAGTTTTGGGTCGTTGATTCCGCCTGCTCGATTAACCTCACCGCGTTCCGAGATGACTTCGTGAAATTCACGCCCCCCTCCGCTCCCTCTCGCGTGGGCGGTGTCGGGGTTGACGTTAAGGGCAGTGGCTCAGTGCGGATTTCTGTCAGACTTGCCTCTGGCGAGCTCATTCACCGCACTGTGTATGCACTCTACACCCCTGACATGTCATCTCGCTCCGCTCATCGTATCGGCAGACTACTTAGTGTCAGCTGGATGCAAACTCACAGCGGATGTGAATTCATCTTCCCCTCCAACTCTGACACTAGTTTGCTCTTGGTACCCACAGGCATGGGTGTGCTAGAACCGTCCGGAAACGGTCTCTACCTCCTTCCCCACCAGCCGGGCCTCCCCTCAAGCCCATCCGCACCGGCGGCACCTGACCCCTCACCTCATGTTGCCCTTACTGCCCAGTGTGATCCCGTCCTATGGCACCGTCGGTTTGGCCACCTAAATATGCAAAGCCTTCAGGCCCAACATACTCACGGTATCCCGACTAGCCCTGTGTTAGCTAGCACTGTAAACAAAGTTTCTTGCGACTCTTGCTTACTTCACAAAGCCACAGTTGCACCACGCAACACAGCCGCTTGCGCGAAGCCATCCCACCCCCTCCTTAACATGTCCGCTGACCTCTGGGGCCCGGTCAATGTCCCCTCCCCACATGGCCTCCGCTACTGCTTGCTCGTCATCGACCACCACACCAACTACATGTGGGTGCGGTTTCTTAAGTCTAAAAACGACGCATGTTCGGAATTGGAAACCATCCTCCTGGACATCAAACACTTGCATGCCCGCCATCACTCCCAGACGAGCGCGTTCGCACCGGTCCTCAAGTTTGACTCTGTGTTTGAAGATGATGTCACTCGCCGGATGTGCGCACACCTCGGCGTCGGGGTACAGTTCTCTGCCCCATACGCCCACCACATGCTCGGCAAAGCCGAACGTCCTTGGCGCACTATCCGGGACAATGCATCGGCGATGCTCCACAACATGGCCGTTCCGAACTCCGTGTGGTCGTGCGCTGTCAGCACTGTTGTGTACCTTCGCAACCGCACGTACAGTCGCTCGGTCGGACCTAATGGGGGCGTCCCCCTCACACTCCTTACGTCGTCGGTGCCCGACGCCTCCAAGTTCCGCGTCTTCGGCTGCGCCGTTTTCGCCAAGGTCCCCGACAAACAACGTCGGAAACTCAGTGAAAAAGCATTTCGCGGCGTCATGGTGGGCTATCCCCCTGACGCACCCGGGTATCGTGTCTACAATCCGGAAACGCGTCGCATCACCACTTCCGTACATGTTGTCTTTCAGTGAGACACCCCAGGCTTCGACACACAACCCTCCGTCGACTCGGTCATCACCGACTCTTCAGAAGACGTACCCGCAGACTCACCCCTATCCCACCCCATTGACCTCACATTACCCACACCCCTACCCCCCCCCGGCAGCCCCTCGCCATGCTCGGCTCCGCTCACACCCCATTCGATACGGCAATATGGTTGCCCACTTGTCCGACTACCCCCCGACCCTCGTGACGGCGTGTTGTGATCCTGAACAAGGCAAAGCTCAAGAGGACATATTTGAGCACCCTCACGTCCCCGACCTTGTCACGGGTCCCCCACACACACATGCCGGCACGTCCCCTACTGCAGTCGCCCTCCTCTCCGCCTGGGAGTGTGTGGAACCAAAATCCTACCGGGCTGCGCTGGACAGCGCCCAAGCCCCCCAGTGGCAAGCAGCTATGCAACATGAGTATTCGTACCTCCCTCATCAGCAACGGCACATGGGAACTTGTGGACCTCCCCCCAGGCCGCATGGTCATTAACAACATGTGGATCTTCAAAGTCAAGTCGGATACAACCGGCGACGTCTCCCGCTTCAAAGCGCGGTTCGTCGCCAAGGGGTGCAGTCAACGCACTGGACTGGACTACACGGAGACCTTCTCCCGGTCATCCGCATGGCCAGCCTGCGTCTTTTCCTAACCATCGCAGCCGCCCGCGACCTTGAACTCTGCCAGCTTGACATCGACACAGCGTTTCTCTACGCCCCCATCCGGGAGGATATGTACATCCGCCAGCCCCTCGGCTTCACCGATGGAACGTCCAAGGTTTGTCACCTCAAGCGCTGCCTCTACGGCCTTAAGCAGTCCCCCCGCGAGTTCAACATGCTCCTTCGTGGATGGTTCGTCGACCATGGATGGCAACAGTGCGTCTCCGACCCGTGCATATACATCTACCGCACCGGCCACGTTTTCGCCATGATCGCCATGTACGTCGATGACATTCCCGCGGCCTGCAATGATGCCACTTGGCTCGCATCGTTCAAAGCCCAACTCGTAGCACGGTTCAAGATCAAGGACCTAGGCGACCTCTCCCAACTCCTCGGCATGCACATTACCCGCGATCACTCCACGCGCACAATCTCGCTGGACCAGTCCAAGTACCTGCGCGACATACTCGCCAAGTACGGCATGTCCGACTCTAAGCAGTCGTCACTTCCGATGGACCCGGGGTTTCTCGCCGGCCTCGCACACATGAATTCGCCCTCTCTCACCGGGTTGGCCAAGGACGTCTACCCCAGCCTCCTGGGCAGCCTCCAATACGCAACCGTTTGTACCCGCCCCGATGTCTCCACGGCATTGAGCATCCTCGGCTCTGCCCAAGCCTCACCCACCGAGGCACACTTGCAGGCTCTGAAAAAGGTCCTCCGCTACCTCCATGGCACCATCGACATGCGCATGACGTTGGGGGGGGGGGGGGGCTTGAACACAGCCTCCAACTCACAGGCTTTGCCGACGCTGATTGGGCCAACGACAGCAGCACCCGCAAGTCTCGCTCCGGCTATCTCTTCACCCTCGGAGGCGGGCCAGTCAGTTACACGTCCAAACAACAGACTTGTGTGGCTCAATCCACGTGTGAAGCCGAGTACTACTCTGCGGCTGACGCTACCAAGGAGGGACTCCACCTCCGACAACTCATGGGGGAAATCTTCAACTCCCCCATCACCGAAACCACCACCATCTGGGAGGACAACCAAAGCGCCATTGCATACTCACAAAATGCCTTGGTCGGCGAGAAGACACAGCACATCGGTCTGAAGTGGCACTTCCTCAAAGACCACGTGGAGCAAGGAACCATCAAGTTGAGGTACCTCCCCACTGACCAGATGGTGGCTGACATGCTCACCAAACCCCTCCGAGGACCTGCACTAGCAAGACACCGAAGTGCGATCCTTGGAGGACAAGACCCAATGCAACGCTTCATCCCGTAGCTGCCTTCAGGGGGAGTGTTGTAAGTAATATCGTATACGTATTAGTTGCATATAGCTACTGTAAGCTACTCTAGATATGATTAGTACATGTCTAGATCGGACATACCGATAAACTGTTTGACTCGGTACAGAGCTGTCGCTAGGCTACAACTCTGACACTTCATATGTTGTCCCGACACCACGCCTGTAGGCTGGTTGTCGCCGTAATTGTTCCTTTTGCGGGACTGTGATTGTAACTACGTTTGCGTAAGTTATCTTCCACACTAACCGTGTTTGCATGGTTCAATATGGATAAGACGATCCCCGAACAACGCCGAGTCCCGACACCGCGCTTTATTGTGGGGGGGAGGGGGAGGGGGGGGGAGGGGCGGGTGGCGTATATATTATTCAAACAACCTTACTAGGCGGCTTTCTCCTATCCCCCCCACTACTAGAGGGTTGGAGAACCCTTGTATCACTAGTATCTACAACTCGGGTCCTTCGAGCTTGTGTCCTCAGCCCGACAACCTTGCGCTGCTACCCCTTAGCCGACGGTGCCAGTGTGCCACAACCTCGCCAACGCACTAATTCTCCTCATCTTCGTCGCCATAAGCACGTTTGGCTGCCATTCGGGCGGCTCTTCTCCTTTCCTCCTCGGCTTGAACAAATTGAAATTGTTCACAACATGTGCCGGCAAACTAGACCGACTGCTGTCTCTCGGGCCACTCTACATTGCCATTTAGGACTTACTTGCAAGTTGGGCCCGGGTCTCTTCGACCATGTACACCTATCGACACACCTAGCTGCACTGTGTGTCGACGTTGCTCGGGAGTTAGAAAAAGTGTAAGCAATCGCAGCAACTGCCACAGCCCCCCCGCCTAAGCAGCAACAACGTAATAATTTTGCAATCAAGAAAAACAGATCTAAAAATAAATCCACTTGTCGAGAAATGCAAAACTAAACTGTTGCTCGACCTTCACGATGCTCGGCCCGCTCCCACCGAACCGGGGTGCCGACCGGCTGAGGCCGGTCGGCGTTCGGGAGGGACGCCGGGCGAGCCCGATCTAGCTCCCGCGTTACTTCGGTCTTGCCGAAGATAGGAGGGGAAAGGCTGGCAAAAAACCCTCCTCGCGTGGTCGCTCGTCGATCCCGCCGCCCCATCCCGTAAGCCCCGCCAAGGTCGCCGCCACATCCGCCGACGCGACGGTCCTCCTTGTCGAGGTCGCCCGTCACCTCGAGGGTAGGTGGGGGGGACCGAGACACACAGACATAGAAAAAATGGGCGCTCTTGCCTCCGCGCCTGAATTTTCCCCGCTCATTTCCCCGGTTTTTTCTATGTCTGGTACTCAGGTACATGTAAGGTAGTCCGGTATGCGTCCGTACCCCTCCCCTGTGATCGCGCGTCCACCTAGCAGACTTTGTTGAAGTTGGGGCCCCCGCGCTCACCCGGCCCCCCCCGCAAGGGTCTCGTCTATGCGGGTAGTGGGTGTCGAGGAGGGGGGGGGGATCAGATAGCCGGATCCGTCGGGGCGCGGGTGCACGGAAGTCAAAACCCTCCGTACGGGGTTTTCCAACGGCACCGACCCGGAGGGTTGTCGTCGCCAGATCTTGTCGCTCATTCCGTCGCAACTGGCCTCCTTGCCGCCCAAGCTTACTCCTCCCTCCGGGAGATGTAACTTGTCGGCGTGGCGGCTCGCTAGTGAGCGCCCTACCCTGGTGCTACTCCCCAATTGGCTCGACGCCGGGTACGGGCATTAGTTTAATTTCCAAAAAGCCCTCCGTACGGGGCTGTCCGGCGGCGGCTGATCCTAAGGATCGCCGCCGCCTCGCATAGCCGCTCCTCCGCCTGCGACCGACCACCGGCATGTGCCATACCTTGCCTCACCCCATGGGAAGTTTCGACTGGCACGGGGCTGGTCGGCGGCTAGCGAGCGCCCTTTCTTGGCGTTGCTTCCCGGCTGGCCACTTCCAACTCTAAAACCTGCCTCCCACCGCTGATCCGGCCGTACCCTCCTCGCAATCAAACGCTCATGTAGTACATGTCCCACCCCCTCGAAGTAGGTTAGTACTCAGTAATATATGTATGCGAAAAAAATATCGGACGGGCCGAGCGGGAGATCTTGGTGCCGGTATCGCACAGAAATTATTTTTTCAAAAGCCCTATGTACATGGCTTTCCCGACAACTGCTGATCCCGCGGATCGAGCTGTCGGCCCTCTTAGCCCCCTACCGTGCCACGCCTGGCACGGCTACGGGGTTTCCCGCGCCCACCACGGGGAGGTGAGGGGATGCCGACGGGCATGCGAGCGCACCCCCCTCCGGGGCCGCCGCCGCTACGCCGCCGGCGGGCGCCTGGCTTGAACAAACTTTATACAGTTTATTGTTCTAACGCCATGCATCATCGTCTCAAGACACGGGCCGAATGTATTACATGGCTCGGTCAATTCGGCACCATCAAGGCGTCGAGTCTTCAACCCTACCTATCGGCGGTCTGTTTACATATCCCTCCGTAGGACTACTAATGGACACATATGTACGCTAGACTCCGGGGGAGTCTTGGCCCTCCACCTATAGGTGTTCGCTATAGGTGTTCGCCGCTCAGTCGCGATGCGATGCGATGGGTTCATATACACAATATGTTCCTATCGGGTACCGACTTTTGGCGGTACTTGGATAAGGCGTACAACTCCGTTCCGGGAAGCGGCGGTTCTATCCCCCTTCATGCCATTCTGTGTGTACATGGATTAACATGTTATGGGCCCTCCGCGTTTACGCGGGGTTTACTAGGGCACCGGCCGGAGTTTGTCCTTTAAGGGGGAGTGTTTACATATCCCTCCGTAGGACTACTCATGGACACATATGTACGCTAGACTCCGGGGGAGTCTTGGCCCTCCACCTATAGGTGTTCGCTATAGGTGTTCGCCGCTCAGTCGCGATGCGATGCGATGGGTTCATGTACATAATATGTTCCTATCGGGTACCGACTTTTGGCGGTACTTGGATAAGGCGTACAGCTCCGTTCCGGGAAGCGGCGGTTCTATCCCCCTTAATGCCATTCCGGGTGCACATGGATTAACACGGTCAACAGATTCTTCAACGATCATTGTTTCGAGCCAGTGGCCATGGTAGCCGCTAAGTTACGAAAAGGTGTTGCGGCGGCACAAGTGGCGATCGAGACCACATTGGCATGCGTACACTTCCCACCCACCCACATTCGTACTACAAGCCATTCAACCGGCGCAAAACCTATAGGTCCAAATCGATCAAACTAGCGCGAACCGAACAAGTCAAAGCATTAGCGGACGCCGCCACATACAACTCGTACGGGCTATCACGACTGTCGTACAACTTTACCTCTTCTTTAGTCAAGGTAGCGCCGGCGGTATCGACAGCCTCACCGAGGATCTCATGGCATCCAAGACAGACGGGCTACACATGTACCATGGTAGACGAAAGGGACTAAGCGGAGTAGCAACAAAACGAAAACTCGTATGTCAGTTTCGAATGGTGTAATCGACGTGTTGCTAATGTTCTTTTATTTGACGCGACGCGCACGACGCACGCTTAGGCGATGAATTCCCCAAGTAATGTTGAGCCATCGACCGAGACGAAAAGCACGCGCAATGTATGTATAGCCAACACCCTCACATGCTGGCTGCGAGAGGTGACCAAAGAGCTCCAAATACATCCCCCATGGGAGAAGTGACATATGGACGTCACATTTCCTTCGTTGAGGAGCGACGACAAACGCATATTGCATCGGAGTTAATTTTCAAAAAGAAAGGTCATTATGGGACAGTCTACGGAGTCGAGCGCAATCCTAGACTACATCGATCCCAATGTCCTTGCATGACGAACTGAGTGCTTTTTCTTTGGTTGGTTGACACCACGAGGTAGCCAACCAACGATCAAACCGCCCAAGGGCGACAACATGGCTCCCGTGTTTTGTAAACGATTACATTGATATAATTAGTTTATAGAGGTTTACATTACATTGGGGGTGAGAAAGGTCGGGCGTTGCTACGGCGTTATAAATTCTAACAACTAATGCCACGATTTAATAAATGAAGTAAAGAAGGCCTCTAATAAGCAATATCTAGTTCCTTCCGACGCGTTGGCTAAGCATGTGTAAGGTCCCGGGTTCGAAATCCGCGAGGGGCAAGTTTCCGGTACATAGGCGAGCCACGGTCCAAAATGAGCCCCAATTGCCACATTGGTTTCGGAGCCGGGAAACGGTCGGGGGAGAGTCCGGGAAGGGGGTGGCGTGGTAGTGTCGTGAATTGGTACTAAGTGGCAAAAAGGCCACTAAGCGACATTCATTCTTTTTCGACGCGTCGGTTAAGCGTGTGGCCTAGCTAGTGTGCCGAAGGCCCGGGTTCGAGATCCGCGATGGACAAGATTTCGGTATATCGGTGAACCACGGTCCAAGATGAGCTCGAACTACAATGGTGCGCCTTCTAGAATATGGTATAAAGCACGGACACAACGCCAGCCCTGAATGACGCGCCGACACATAACATAGGTCCTCCACATTATGGCTTTGCGCGAGTTCAACTCACGCAACCCTCCCTCCCAATCATCCCTCAATTAGCATACGTACCGGGTCGTGTGACCCTTCCAAGCAAATAATGTAAAACATTTACACTTTTGGTGAACGGAGGGTAAGTAAATGTAGATGTAGGGTAAGTAGAGGGGCGGTATTTGGTCTAGCAGTTAGGGCACCGACAATAACCTAAATCAGGCAACAAGACGGGTCCTTCCCAGCGCCGGCGACGGTAGATAGATATATTTTTTATAATAATATAATCATGATTCCTACCTAGATGAACTTAGCCACCATCCGCGAAAGATGATTCCTACCGGGGACCCCGTACATGTACCTGTACCTGGTACGGAGGCGTATGCATCATCCATAAGATGTACTACGGACACATGCTACAGCGGTAAAGTACTGTAGAGCGCTGGGTGTTTCGCCATATATATACTAGTCGCTATGTACGGGTAGCTCAAAATGAAATGACGTATATTATCGCAGCGGCCATCAGCGATATTGGGTGAGCGGCTTTTAATCAAGCAAGCACAAACTTCGGTGTCGCACTCTACTCCTCCTCGCACAGCCTTGCTGCGACTCAGCGGTGAAGCACCTGCACGCATATGACCTCAAGCTCACCAGGGCATTTCATGCGTCCGTGATAATCTTACTCCCTTGCTGCAGTTCCAGCGCGCCCCCGGTCTTCGTGCCAAAGGCCACTTACTGTACGCGCGACGGTGCGAAGGTCGTCCTCAACTACGCGCTAACCAACGTCATTTACAGTATATATATAATTATTATACTATTTCATCCTGCAAGCGAGCCAGCCCGCCAATACCAGCCACAGCTCGCAAACATCGAGCGTGTTATGGATAGTAACAACAGTATCGGAAATAATCCGAAGCGTAGTGGTAGCGGTTTCGGCGCTTCTTCCCGTCGCGTAGTCGGGTTGGATACTTTCGCGGGGCCGCTTCAACGTCGGAAGCTGCTCCGCCGAACCCAACAGGCGCATCTACACGACGAGCCCGACACCCGCCTACTAGACGCCACAGGCAACCATGCTAACAAAAAGATGATCCCCACGGAGGGCTCATTTATTCCCGCGGGGAATGGGAATGGAGTTCACGGTGGGGAAGAGCGTGACGGGAGTGGGGCACAACCGACCAGCAATGGCTCCAACGAGGCCGAGAACACGACGACCGCCGCGGTGCACAACACGCCAGCGGAAGGAATCACGGGGGGGACGAGTGGCTCTGGCTCAGGAG
Source organism: Tetraselmis chui (assembly GCA_026401115.1). Lineage (NCBI taxonomy): Eukaryota > Viridiplantae > Chlorophyta > Chlorodendrophyceae > Chlorodendrales > Chlorodendraceae > Tetraselmis > Tetraselmis chui. The sequence goes on from JAPMLY010000681.1 coordinate 105,295, forward strand.
GCGGATTGATTAACGCGTCCCCTCCCGATGACGTACATGGGAGTGGCGGGGTCGGGAGTGGGGCAGTGATTGATTTTGTGGACGAGTTGCGTCACGGGGGGGGCGCGAGGGGCGCGCGTTGTGACGGGGCGGAGGGCACCGGGGAGGGCACAGGCGGCAACGGCAGTGGGAGTGGCAGTGGTGGAGGTGGACACAGTGGTTCCGGATCGGGTAATAATTCTTCCGAAAATGCCAGTCTATCTGGGAACGACAGTGACCTCGGCTCCGGTGACGGCTCTGGCTGCGGTAGCGGCTCGTTGGGCGTCGACCTGATCCGCTCCAAGGGACGAAAGGAAGATCGGAAACTGCCCGCGACAGGTGAGCTAGCGCACGGAATATAGCGCCTATGCTCGAAAGTTCTACCTTGTTGACAGATTATCTTCAATGAAATCAGATGCACCTTCTTTGCGAGGGAGCCCCGGCTAGCGAACGCGACTTGGTTGCGTATTATATCTGCGTAATATTTCCGGCACTCGCTTTCGTGCATGATGTTCGTTTCATTTATGAACTCATCAATATCTGCTGTTATTCACGAGTGTCTTTCTTTAATATGAGTGACCCTGTATAAATATATCAATAGCCTTCCACTTTGAAAATTTGCCCGTTCACTTGTCGAGGACCACTTTTCGCGTGTTTAATCTGTTATTTATCTGATTATCAGATGGGTCGAGCTTGGGGAAACGGCTGAGTACGGGAGCAGGTCTGCGAAAGCAGAGCTTTAAGCTTGCGAAGGTGGCCGCCGTCGATGCCGCTCACCGAGCGTCAGCCCAACCTACGGCGCGCGTCGCCGCACAGTCCAGCCTCGATGACGAGCCCATTCTCTTCCGCGCGAGAAAATACCGAGGCGGCGCCAAGGCTCCCCAACCTCAACCTGGGGGTAGCAGCAGCCCAATCAACGACGGTAAGCCACCTCTCACTCAGCCGAAATGAATATATCCGAGCACTGCCGGCGATGAAATAAATATCATTAGTAGTCAGGATTATTTGTTTTTATTTGGCTGAAACGACTAATCTTCCGCCCCTTCAGTATTGACTCCTTCCCTGTGCCGGTCTTTCCATTCCTCCAGGTCGAGAGGGAGCTGACGCTAAAGGCCGCCGAAGAGTGGTCCACGCAAACTCTATTGCGAACCTCCAGCGCCTGAAGACGTGCCCGAAGTGCGGCCACGTGTACGGAAATAAAATGGGCGGCCGACCCGGAGGGAGTCAGTGCACGACCATGGTTCCGGTGGGGCGGGAGGGGGGAGAAGTGGCTAATAGCAAGCACGGACAGCCGCTCCTCGTGCGCTGTCCCTACGTATTCATCAGCAGCGCTCGGCGAAAGGGTGGCGGTGGGACGGAAACGGTCGCCGGCGGGAGCGGTTTTGTTACGGCGAGTGAAGAAATGGACCAACGACCGCGCGGCCGGGGCTTCACGAGAGCTAATGCCGGGGAAGATGGCGAGAGCTCCGACATGTCGACCCACGAAACGCTGCTATCGCACCAAGAGCTAGCGCTCAAGATGGACGACACGATACGAATGGTTCGCCTTCCAAACTACACCGACCCCCATAATCTAGTCTTACCCAGTTACGGTTTTTAGTACATGTTATTGCATTTTTTCGCCGTCTAACGCTACACCGCTTGTTGGCGACAGTTTCAGGGCGACGAGAGTATGTCGAACCCAGGGAGCAGTCTCTATCTCGCGCTCTGTGGGATGACTCGCAGCACTGGGGTCGAGGCTTCGCCTTCGCAGGCGTTTGCGGCCCGAGAGTCGCACCACGGCATCCGCTCGGGTCTCCTCTTGCTCCGCCGATTTTCAGGTGCACAACCCGCCCTGACCCCTTTCTCCCTCAACCTCAGTGCTTAGGGTAAGATATAGGATGGGCGCTAACGCACGCCCACCCTTCCTCTAAAAACATCAGGCCCCTTCAGTAGTATCATGTACGGCAACGAAGACTCGACCCTGCCTCCTGTGGAAGCGTCCCTCACGGAAGTGTTGTCCAGTCTGGAAGAATCATCATCGGACGAGGTCAGTGCAACACACACCTTACAGGAATCGCCTGCTAAGAAATTCTTGATGGAGAGGGGGGGGGGTGAGTGTTTTTATGTTGCTGATGCTCCTCTGCGCTTCTGTCTTCTTTCTGAATTTTCTGTAGGATGATTCGCTGGATGCGGCGCAGTCCTCTGGAAGCGGCGGCCATCCCTCTTTCTCTGGCTCCTTTGACCCGGACAGCATCTTTACCATGGACTCCCTCCTGGCTGCCATAGGCCTGCTGCACCACGCGCCCCGAATGTCCAAGCATGGCCTGGACCTCCCCAGCCTCGCCGCTCTCCTTCGCAGCAACAGCCCCCACGGACCGAAGGCGCTCGCTGCCACCACAGGCATCTCCACCGGCGCGGCCTGCAAGATTGCGCAGTCGGTGTTTATGCTACGCCATCAACCCTCGCCCTCGCCAGACCATAATTGAAGCACCCCGGGTAGCTTCACGTCTCAAGTGAAGACTCGAGCTGCGACAATAATGAATAACCCCCATTTCAGTATGAAGCCCATCTGCATGCCTGGGATGGGTAATAGCGCTGTCTATCGACAGAGAAGGGCAGAGCAGCAGCCCAATGCCACACACAAAACTGTACATTTGTTTGCAACGTGAGCCATTGGGCTGTCAATCTATTTAATAATATATTCTGAAGTGTAGGCAGAGATGATTTAGACAATGCATGTAAAAATTGATCTGAATTGACGCATTTCAGCCGCGACACCGACATTCGCATTTGGCTACAGATATACCTCAAAACTAGTCGACGTGGCCCACTACATTCAGCCCTGTGCACAATAGAACCGCAATGCAAACGCATATCACATGTAATCCACTGGCATTTCGGCAAAATTGCATATCTAGCAGCAATCGCATATGAGTTTTGTAAACATGAATCAAATGTTATTTGAAGAACATGCCAACATTATTGGATTGTTGCGTACCTATATATATTTACGTTGCTTGAATTTTTTCATGATGACACGAAAGGGTTTCCTATGTTAATATTGGATTACAAGAAATGCCATATTCTACACGAGGAAAGAATAAAGCAGGAAAATAAAAAGGGTTTCCGATTTCCTGATTCTGCTGCATGTCACATGAATACCGCAGACTGTTGTTTCATGAAATTGATTCTCAAAACATACAAATAGACATCCATCCAGGTATCAATATGCAAAATTGTGATCATATATTTGTTTAATTGACAGACTATATAGATTCATGACATTGTGACACCCGCCGCCGGCATAGCGGCGGCGACCTCGCAGGGGGGGGAGGGGAGGAGGGGGGGATTTGCACGCATGCCCGTCGGCAATCACCCCTACCTCCTCGTCTTGGGCGCATGTAACCCCGTATACGTCCCAAGCTTGGCACGATAGGGCGCTTGGCGGGGTGAGCCGATAGCTACGATCAGCGCGACTCGCAGCTATCGGGAAAACCATGTACGGAGGGCTTTAAAACATGATATATATACAATATAAGGTCGCCCGCCTGCGGCGCAGCGGCGGCGGCCCGGAGGGCGGCGCGCTCGGAAGCCCGTCGGCACCTACCTCTACATCCACGCGGTAGGTGGAAAAATTGTAGCCGTGCTAGGTAGGGCACTAAACAAGGTGCCGGTAGTTTCGATCCGCGTGATCAACAAATGTCGGGAAGCCCTTTACGGAGGGTTTTGGAAATCGTGATATCCGTACTCTAACACTACGATCACCCGCTCGGCATGTCCGATATGTTTTTTCGCAAGCCAGACTCGATAATCACATGTTAATCAAATAGGACGATCTCTACCCTCGAGCGGCGGGAGCGGGCCGCGCATCATGGAGACAGTAACATAACAACGTTTTCATATTTTTTATCGCAACGATATACCGTGTTTGTCCCTGCATGATTTATGTTAATTTGTTACCGCCGATGGAGAGGGATGGACAAGGACACCCCCAGGCTTAAAACCCTAAACCTAAGTCTTATATGGGATTGTTGGGTACGCCTTGCTGAGACAACAACAGATTTATCGGTACTTGTGTTCAATGAATACTATTTCTACATTACCATCACCAAGATCTCTAGCTCGGCCCGTGCAAAATTCCTTTTCAACCCGAGATACCCCTCGAATATGGTCTAGCTCTTGGAATGGGAACGCTATCTCATGGGTTTTTGGCGGCGAGGAGGGTACGGACGGATTTGCGGTGGAAAGCGGGTGTTGAAGCATCACATGGAAGGGCGCACGTTTGACGACGACCAACCATATGGATGTCGAGCCCCTCGAGGGGGCGCGGCAAGACGCGAGACATGCCGGAGGAGAGTCGCGCCGCCGGAGGAGCGGCACGGTCTAGCGGCGGATGTCCTCAGGATCGGCCGCCGCCGGAAAACCCGGCACGGAGGGTTTCGGATATAGTGTCCGTAACGGATCATCTTTTGAGTACGGCAACTCGATCCTCGTGTTCGATAAACCTCTCCCCTCTAGTCGGTACCCACCCATTGTAAGGAGTGCCTCTTGCGGTGTGCTCATAGTTATTCCAATGGCACAAAGCTAAAAAGCGCCCCCCCCCCCTTTGTTGCGTAAACCAATGGGGGAGGGTACGAGCGGATTCAATGCAATATGACATGTGTTTGAAAGCAGACGTCGAAGGACCGCATACAATAAAAAACTCTAGCGCGGAGGCAAGATCGCCATCCAAGTACCGTTTGGAGCAAAGGCGAGTCTTTCTTTCCTAACCCCCGGAGGGGAGAGGAAGCCTAAGGCAGGTGGAACGCTGCGTAGGTATGAGCGACAACTTTCATCTTGGACAAGGGGTGCAAATCGGATCGTGACCGTCGACTATCTTTTCCCTACCTTTTCCCCTAAGCTACCTTTTCCCCGAAGCTAAAGCGCGATTGGAGTCGCTCATGAACATATGCTAGGCATGCCCGTTTCCACACGTACACACTGGCTAGCTTTGGCTGTCCAACACCCCCGAGTGGTGAGAGCAGGCCGCCGCGCACATCTTGGAGCCTAGCGAGAACATATAATTGTGCACTATTTAAAACAATTGGAGTTGGATATTGTCTATTTGTGCAATGACCCCTTACATATGTAACTTATATTTGGTGACCCCTTGCATAAAATAGTACTTATATTTTGGTTCTTTGGGATGATGCTGTGGCCTACCTCAAATATTTTGCCTACATATGACCATCCCAACTTTGTACAAAATGTCTTATCGAAATCGGTTCTAGCATATATGGGAAGACCTAGTCGTTTAAACCTGCAATGGTCAAGGGGTTTCATTTGCTTAACTCTCGACGAACAATCCTCTTTCAACTACTCACCATGCGACTTGAACTCCCGTACTGCGTTCCGGACGCAGAAGTGGTGGCACTAGTCACCCTATTTAAAAATGGAGGTGCCCATGCATGGTCCAAAGCCACTTACGGTGATAATTGGGCCACTCTTACACTCACGGGGGTCGTTCATGCGGCTACGGACACCGCGGCATTAGTTCGCTAGGAGGGCGGCGATAAGGTGGAGGTTCAACTCGATGACATATAGAACTTGACGGCGAGACCCTTCAAAGGGCCCGAATCACCTTGCCTAGGCAACTTCGATCCCAACCAAAGGGCGGGGGCGCCCGCGGGCGCTGCAGCGGTGTCGGCCCCGGAGGGGGGTGCGTTCGCATGCCCGTCGGCACCTACCACTATCTTCACGCGGTGGGCGATGGTAACCTTGTAGCCGCGCCATGCGTGGCACGGTGGGGGCTAATTGATGTACCGACAGCTGCGATCCGCGCGATCAAAAGCTATTGGGCAGCAATGTACGGAGGGTTTTGGAAAGTATCATGGGGGAGGCCATGCAGCGTTCCGAAGGCACATGTGATATTTGAGGTGATGGAGTTTGTGCTAGAACACTGGGTAATCCACGCGATCTAGCGGGGAAACTTCAACGCCGTTGACATGCACAAATGCAAGCGACGGGGGGCAACGTGCTTGGAAGACACATGGAAGACCCACCCATGGTGGATAAGGGAGTTTCATATGCTCATCGGGATGATCGAGATTAACGCGTTCGTGATGTGGAGGCGCTTCAAGCCCCGTCAAAAGCAGTGTGCCCCCTACTTCTTCCGTAGGACGTTGGTGCATGAAATGTTGTGCCACCCCATTCGCGTGCACGAAAGTGGTGAGCGCCAAGCCCTTCGATCCCACCGCACCACCCAGGCCCACCACTTGCTTGCGAACCCTTTCGGTCCGTCGAAAGCGCCGCATATGCATGTACTACTCTAAAAGGACGCAGCACCATTGCGTATGTGGCCCTTGGGTAGATGGATAAATGTGCATATTCATCTGACGCCTTGCGCATAGTCCTGAATGCTTCGCGCATGACCTTGTCGGCATTCCACCCCAAACAAGCGTTCTCTTGCCGTGGCACAATAATGGGTGGCAAGATAGGCTGCCAATGATATTAGAAAAGAAGCTAATGGGTCTAGGCGGGGTAGTAGGAGCTCAACATCATGGTATAAATAGATACATGCATGCAATCGTGTGTTGCTGTGGTAGTACCCTTGATGTATGATTGCATTGTTTCCATCCGCGTTGCACTAGAACGTAATACAATGCTACCAACGTTGTATGCAACTCGTAAGTACATATCGGAGGCAAGATTAGCCGATGGCGGGACATATTAATGTACGGTATGACCCCTAACGATAACTACGTACAAGTAGTCACATTTGACCTTTTATTGACAAACATCCTGAAATCCCAGGCAATGCTTTTGCGCGCAATATGGAATGCACCGACAACTGCGAGGGGCGAGTGTACTGCCGGGCATGTGTACTTGGGGTTATCGCGCCCGCACCCGTGCGGCACGCTCTTTCAAACAGTCGCCGTGCTTGGTAGACGAAAAGAGTAACGGGCGAACAACGCCGCAATATGAACGCTGATGCGACGGTCGCGCAAATATAATGCATAGGCGACGGAGGGAAGAGGTGTTGGGCAGGCCGCTGTGGGGCAAACGCAAGAAATCGCGTATGTAGACTTAGCACCGATATGCGCACAACCCAAGGGCAAGCCGCTTTCGGCCACAATGTTCAAGCAATCATAACTTACTCATATATGGTCAAAACTTCTTGTAACATGTACCGTTGGACGTTTCAATGCGCGTCGAACACACCTACTCCAGAGTTCAAACTCTCACAAATCTATTTGTTATGAATTATTTAAATTTACGAATTATTCCGGCACAACTCAGCCGCAGTGCCAAGCAACACACATCCAAGTCGGCTCACCTCCTGAGACGATTTGTGCGGGGTTTGTCGATATATGTTTACCAATTCTTCATTCCTATTGACCTCCGAGCCTAATTCCCGACGCGCCCCACGCGCGGGGCGGGTGTGGTTGGCACAAGCACATACCCAAGCATTCCAAACACCGCCGTCAACGTGATGCGTCCTTAACGGCCAAGTTGGACCTCGCCCCTCCCCTAAGCCAATCGCCTTCGCATGTTTACAGCGTGCAGTGTTTATCCAAACCTGCGTCATGTGCGTTTTTGCTCACTTGCTGTCCAAAAAATCACCCATGCCAGCGGCGTGAACTTCCGTGCTCTATTCACACACCCGCAAACCAAACCTCGCGCATTGAACGCGGCACCCACGCGTCCAAACCACCTCCAAAACGCCCCCAAAAATACGGTTATGTGGAACACATAGTGATATGCAGCTTGGTATGAGCGCTTGAGCAATGCCCAAGCGTGGCGCTAAGCATGACGTGTGTAGTTCAGACAATTTCCCGGGAGTTTATGGGCTTAATTCGACAAACTCCACCGACAACACCCGCTTGAAGCTGAGGTCTAACCACCCCGGATGGCGGCTTACTGCCTGCTTCTCGGCTCTCCCACAATTGGGTGGTACTCGGGTATCGTCGTGCTTGACGTGGTGAGAGGGGAGCGTGTTCTTGACTAGCTTATGCTTAACATAACGCATGTCCGGACTTTTGTGGAGGAGTGTATTTGCTTGGTGGCCTCCACTTCTTCTTCTTTAAGAAGTTTCTTAATTCCATTGGCAAATGAACAAGATACTTTTATTTTTTCGATACGATACATATTTTTCGTACCTGTTGCTTATTTTTCAATTACTGCAGATTGATTACATATGCATCAATAAATCTAAGAAACAGCAGCACAGACTTAAAGACAGTTGCCGTAGGTTTGGTGCATCTGGTCGAAGATTACCCGGTCCAACCCTACCACGTGGTTCTTCCTCGATTGTTGTGTAATATAGGGCGGCCGAGCGACAGCAGCCGGTCCCGTTAGCCAGTAAATCTTGTAGGCAATTTTCAATTTTCATGATATCACTGCAATTATCAAATATGTACAGTAACGTGTGTGCGGCTAAACTATGGTGCCTGTGACACTTAATTACAAGCGTTTACAAAACACAGATGTCACAATGGGTTTGAGAGAAAACCTGAAAGGCTGCAAAAAGCGGCTACCATTCCGTCATTTCTCTGCAGCTTGCAGAAAATAAAAGATGAACAGCTCTACAAGAACAGTACCCTACAAGAGGCAAAATGCAGCATGGACGGACGCAACAACATGCTTTAAATTGGTCAATTTCCGACAAATAAAACTTTGTTACAAGCCCTAATTGACTGACCAAATGCCTTCATCATAACATCATCATCAAGAGGCCACCACAACTTCCACACTACTGTTGGCAGGGCTGAGTGCTTTTGGCGGCTCGGCCTGCTCGAGCTCCACCTCATTGCGTCGCGCCACACGGTCCGCCTCAAGCTGCAGCAGCAGGGAGTTGCACATGACGGCGACGGAGCTGAAGGCCATAACGGCACCGGAGACAGAAGGCGTGAGCGCAATACCGAACGCAGGCAACAGTGCGCCCGCTGCCACAGGGATGCCCACCAAGTTGTAGCCAAAAGCCCACCACAAGTTTTGGCGAATCTTGTTGAAGGTTGCCTGGCTAATATGGATCGCGTCCAAAACCTGTGGCAGCGTTGAAGAACAACATTGTTAGATTAATAGTCAACGTTTCGTATTTGTTTGAAAGTAAAAGTTAGCATGAAGTAGTATTGCGCGGGTTACCTGCGGGACCCGGTCTCCCAGCAGTACAATGTCAGCCACCTCCGAGGCTGCATCCACACCGCCACCCATGGCTATGCCCACATCCGCGAGAGCAAGCGCCGCTGTGTCGTTCACGCCATCGCCCACCATCGCCACTTTCTTCCCCTCAGCCTGCCCACGTCGAATGAACACGCGGCACGACTGTTACATCAGCACTCAAAATCACAGACAGCGCAAAATCTTCACTCAACCCAGCAATCAAATTAGCAAGATACCGCTATGATATAATCAAACTCGAATTGGATGATATCACAATAATTTAAAGCTGCCTTCGATTTACACATGCCGATTCATTTTATGCCGCGATATCTTATGGTCACCTTGAGCCGAGTAATGACGTCTGCCTTGCCTGCAGGCTTCACGCCGCCGTATATGTTTTTGGGGCTGATCCCAAGTGAGGTGCCGATGGCCTGCGCGGCAGCCTGAGTGTCGCCTGCATGCACATGTGCGGGGAGTGAGATTGTGATACCAACACATCACCCGACGCGCTGGAGTCACCGCTAGTATGGGTACCAAACACAACACGCTACAAACTGGACCGATTACATAGCTGCACAAGACGGTACTGAAAGCCATCCAAATATCGCTGAGACACACTATCAATTCAGACACTACTATTGCCTTCCTGTTCCTCGGGCTTAGGTTTTTTCTTCCTTTCTTTCTAATTCAGACACTACAATAAAAACGCCATATTGAGATACACTGTTTCCGTATTTTTTTACTGTCGTTGTGTAATCAATGGTAATATTTGGTCACAGCATGAATTGCAATTGAAAATACGCAACAAATTGCCAGAGTGGCAAAGTAGTCACTCCACGCAATCATTGATGTATCTGATTTGGGGTAGATGCGGCGGGTACAGGTACGTGGAGCTGATGCAAAGTTCTTGTGGTGTCTTCCACCCCGACATCGTCGCTTTAGTTGCGTCACCCGCCTCATCCGAAATTCAGGCTGGTACAGGTACGGGTACTGAATCCGTGATATATATTTTTTCCGGCGGTGCCGAGGGAAAAAAATGCCATTCGCTGAGTTTGTCTAGTTTTTTTGCTTACAAGAAGAACCAGATGAGCACGGACAGGGAAAGTGGGAGGGGAAACAAGTTTGTGAGAGAAAATTGTCGTTGCATTGCTGAAACGTCAATTCTTGTGTTCAATGATGGTAAATTAAAAAGCCGCCACATTTCTATGAAGGAAATATGAAACTGCTAATGAATCTCATCAGTCACTAAGTGCCAATCAATAAAATTCTTGTCAAAAGTATTATTCATGATTTTTTTCAGCCCAACAACCTTTTCCGGCAGTAGCAAGTCGTTGTAATGAATGATATGCAAAATTGATACGGGAGAGCCTGCTTCTTTCAGTCAATGGTGACCGTTAGACGCCGTAGGGGGATGAAAAGCGCACGCACACGTCTTCAATCGCAAAGATACACCATTAATGGCTGAAAAAGAGCAAAAACTGACGCGTATCCGTACAAATAGGCCACAAACATTCAGTGACGTGTATAATTTGAGCTTCCCAAAAAGGGAAAGAAAGCGAGTCAATCTTAAGAAACTTCCACTCAACAGCAATACCGCTACTCTCTCGTTCCCGCTTCAGCTTGGTCATGAATTGTGAGCCACAGCTATTGCACTTTTTAGATGCTTTTTGACTTTTCCCGGACAGTCAAGCTGAATAGACAATGACGAAGTAATAAACGATACATGTTTCTGGTCTGAAGCACAGAAATGTCATAATCCACGCGATACTGTGAGGGCCGTAGCGACTACGGTAAAGCTGAAATCGTAAATCGCGGGCCACTTTATTCGCTATAGATCTCCGTAAAAATAAAAACATCGTTGCCATACAGCAGGTACAGGAACACTCCAAAGTACAGGACTCAATTCCATATGTACCCTATTCGCTAACATGTATCTAATTAGTAAGAAAGAAATCGAATATTCTAATACGAGGAAATCAATGAAAGCTTTGGATTCATCCGTGGTCTTCGTCTTGTCACTCTTGCCCTTTTGTTTCCCTTCCCTTTTCCCATGTCTGTTGTCTGTTGTAATCAATTTTAGGAAATCAGTGAAAGGCGCCAACAGAAAGGAGGGAAACAGCGCATTTTAATATGGCTTCTTTGCCCCTTGTTCCCCCACCCTCTCTATGGATTCCATTCTTGTCTATGTGATTTCATTTATATTACCCTAGCATGGATGCTGCCGACTCTCGTTCTTTGCGCTCAGACAGTTATGTCCGTATGCGGCATTTCGTTCGTATAACTACGTATGTTCCTTTTCGGCGTTGTTTGGGGGATGCGGCGAGAAATCATGCAACGTCGTTATGCTACTCTTTATTGTGCTTTGGGTTCCTATCTCCGCGACGCCTTGCAGGAGGGCAGTGCTGATGCTGTGGCATGCCTTCCTGTTCCTCGGGCTTAGGCCTGTGAGGTTTTGTCATCCCTATTTTCCCCTGTTTAATTGGTGAGTTCCACTTCTTCTCTTGTAAGGATTTTTATATTTCTTAACCACGATTTAACATTGGACGCACTGAATCCAATCGAGCTGCATATCCGGTATATACCGACAAACATACAGATACACACACACACACACGCACACACACACATTTACACACGCACACGCACACGCACACACACACACACACACACACACACACACACACACACACACATTTTAGCAAACTAATGCAGTAGGGCGTTCGCCTGCGTGATAGATCAACGGAATGTAACTCTTATTACTGCACATGGAATGCCTTTTTACACATGTGGGATGTCATAAGGATCGCAATACATTTAATGGAGGCATTTCAAGTCCCTAAAAATCAGCTGCATCATTTCAGAATAATGCGGCGCAACAGGACCATCCAAAAAATAGTACATCTACAAACGCGAAATCAAACTGATCATAGATCCTTGCCTCGCACCTAACGCAATTCAAACACTGTCATCATATGTGTCTATCACAATCATCCACATACACATAAAAATGATGGTTGCTGATGGGTTCGCAGCAAATGTCGTATTGCCCGTCGGCAGTAATCGGGCATGCTTCCGTGTATAATGTGCTTTGTGACCCTATTCTCCATCTTTCCAAGTCCTCCGCTTGCATTCTTTTCACGCGTAGCTTTCTTCGCCTGTATTCCATTGCTATGCTAAATATGCCATATTCGCAAGGTAAAACACAATTTCTACCATTGCGGAAAGGTGCATCGACCTGACTAAGTAGCCATACCGATACTTACTTGCGACAAAACACCAAGATATAAGCAAGACATGCCGTTTTTCATTCATTACATCGATCCAGAGGTGGACGGCTAGCTAGCCACGCATGTTACATTTCCGGCATGTCGCGAGGCCTCAAAGCCACCTGGCACACCAAAGAAAACATTCCAAATGTGCACGAAATACCAAGAATTTCCCTAAAATGTCGCATTTAGGCGCCAATAATGCATGTCAAAGGTGGTTAGGAGTCTAAGCGGTAATGCCTATATGTTGGGAGCTTGGAAAACAGAAGAGCTGGGTGGGTCATCTTCAAATTGGCCGGCACCGAGTAGGATTTGACTTGGATGAAATTGGCAGCATGCCTTGTCCATGCGTGAGCGTCGCGTCCTTTCGCTAGCCCGCCAACCGTCCGATATTCTCATAGCCCGATGGACGGATAAGCCCGGACGCTCGATGCGTCCCTAGGGCCCGGGCGAAATTCTATTGCATTCTTGTAGATCAGCAACGTCATCCAAAGTGTATAGAAAACGTGCCACGTAGTAGAAACCTATTTCCAAAGTTCGTATTCATCTAATCAATTTACATGTCGCGAGATGTCGGGAGCCAGTCGGGGAGGGTGTCTGACGTGGCACACCCATGCATTGATCACCCGATCCTCGATGTATATATATTTTTCAATGAATAGATGTATATTGATCCCAGGCTAACGCGCACCATGTCCGATCCGTCGTCAATCTACTTTTCATGGTACATCACAAGACGTGAAGCTGGGGCAAACAATGCGAGAAAGTTCGAGAAAACACTGTGTTACCGCTACCCTACTAACACTATCTATGGTCACAATGCCTGAGACGCCTGGACACAGAAACAATGACCATTAGCGATAGCGGAATTCCTACCCAAGTGGTAATATAACAATCGTAAACAATATGTAGAAGCGCCAGACATAATACCTTGGAAATTGCCGAAGGGGGGGGGGGGGCACATTTGGTGTGCTATACGCACATCGTCTCGCTGTATTGATCAGCTTAAGGCTATCCCAATTCAATGAATTGTTTTAGGCAGTACCAAACTCTGGTTGAAATTCAAAGAGGGGGGGGGGGGGGGGGTTCCGTGCTTGTATTTCATCTCTGAATGCGTGAACGGGTGCAATACACGACCTCTATTATTGTGCAATTTTGAATGACTTGAGATGAGGTGGCGCGAGTGGAACAGTAAATATTAACAGCAGGGAGTTGGTATGAAAGTGCATTACAGGTGCTTCCAATTACGCATGCACCGTGTATATTGTTGCAATGGAAGTGAATAGGAAAGGGGGTAAATAGGCGGAGTATTGTTTCAGATGCAATCAAAGATATTTAAACACTCCTCACGCTTTCAGCTTGAAACGCCTTCTAACGCATTTAAACTCACACCCACCCTCCTCGCCCACACCTCAGCCTCTTACTACAGTATTCGTCGCAACGTCCTCATGCTCGCCATCGTAAATCCCCGTCTCACCATCGTAATCAATGAGGTCAGGAACAAGCTCGCTAAAAGGGCTCGTCTATCACCGAGTAATCATCGGTCAGCAACCACTCAGGCGACGGGAAATAGCCAATGAATAGGCGGCTGACCTACGAACCATATGCCTTTCGCGATTGACACCTCTTGCTTTGTGTGTTCGGAAGATGTGTTGTTAAAGTACGTGAATACCATGTAGAGTTTTTGGTATGACATATTTGCCTATACTTGGAGCCTACTCCAGCTCGTAAGCTCGCTACAGAACAATTAGAGATCCGTACGGCTAACACAAATTGATTGGGTTGGGAATGGAATAAGCCAACGCTGCAAAGGAGTGATATTCGGCAAAAACACCGCCATGGACGTGGACGCACGAAGGCAATCATCGAATCCGAGTACGCCACAGCAGCGGAACGAAATAGCACGGAGGGCAGGACATATGAGACGCGAGACCTGCGCGAATACATGGCTCGTCTTGCAAAACGCAGCCTGTAGAGAGTATCGGTGCGGGTTGACCTGCCAGTCCTACATACTGGGGGCGCAAAAAAAAATGGCTCGTCGACACATCGAAATAATAACTGCAGGACATCGCCCAGATCAAAAATTGCTTACAAGAAAAAGCAGTGGAGGCCACCAAGCAAAAAAGAAGAATCGCCCAGATCAACTACCCGGTACGGTACGAACAGGGATAGCGACGCAAAAACAGCGATGATAGGACTGATTCGATGATACTGCCTTGGAGAGAACTGCCTTCGATGATACTGAAAGGATACTGAAAGGAACTGCCTTCGATACTGCATTCGATGATACTGAGAGGAGTGCTGCCTTTTGTTCTACACTCCTCCACAAAAGTCCGGACATGCATTATGTTAAGCATAAGCTAGTCAAGAACACGCTCCCCTCTCACCACGTCAAGCACGATGATACCCGAGTACCACCCAATTGTAGGAGAGCCGAGAAGCAAGCAGTAAGCCGCCATCCGGGGTGGTTAGACCTCAGCTTACAGCGGGTGTTGTCGGTGGAGTTTGTCGAATTAAGCCCATAAACTCCCGGGAAATTGTGAGCGCATTAAGCCCATAAACTCCCGGGAACTACCCGCGTCATTCTGAGCGCCACGCTTGGGCATTGCTCAAGCGCTCACACCAAGCTGCATGCTTCTCCGTGTTCCACATAACCGTATTTTGGGGGGCTTTTTGGAGGGGGTTTGGAGGCGTGGGTGCCGTGTTCAACGCGCGAGGTTTGGTTTGCGGGTCTGTGAATAGAGCACGGAAGTTCACGCCGCTGGCACGGGTGATTTTTTGGAAATCAAGCGAGCAAAAACGCACATGACGCAGGTTTAGATCAACACTGCACGTTGTAAACATGCGAGGGCGATTGGCTTAGGGGAGGGGCGAGGTCCAGCTTGGCCGTTAAGGACGCATCACGCTGACGGTGGTGCTTGGAATGCTTGGGTATGTGCTTGCGCCAACCACAACCGCCCCACGCGTGGCACGCGTCGGGAATTAGGCTCGGAGGTCAATACGAATGAAGAATTGGTAAACATATATCGACAAACACCGCACAAATCGTCTCAGGAGGTGAGCCGACTTCGATGGGTGTTGCTTGGCACTGCGGCTCAGCGGTGCCGGAATAGTTTGTAAATGAAAATAATTCATAACAAATCGATTTGTGGGAGTTTGAACTCAACAGTAGGTGCGTTCGACGCGCAATAAAAAGACGCGTCCAACGGCACCTTTTATAAAAAGTTTGGACCATATATGAGTAAGTTATGATAGCTTGAACATTGTGGCCGAAAGCGGCTTGCCCTTGCGTTGTGCGCATATCGGTGGTAAGTCTACATACGCGATTTCGTGCGTTTCCCCCACAGCGGCCTGCCCAACACCTCCTCCCTCCGTCGCCTATGCATTATATTTGCGCGACCGTCGCATAAGCGTTCATATTGCGGCGTTGTGCGCCCGTTACTCTTTTCGTCTACCAAGCACGGCGACTGTTTGAAAGAGCGTGCCGCACGGGTGCGGGCGCGATAACCCCAAGTACACATGCCCGGCAGTGTTCGAACTCGCCCCTCGCAGCTGTCGGCGCATTCCATTTTGCGCGCAAAAGCATTGCCTGGGATTTCAGGATATTTGTCAATAAAATCGACGCATGGTTACACTTTCTGCTTGCGAGGGTGCGAAATCTTGTCCGGACTTTTGTGGAGGAATGTAGGTTGATTTGCGTTGGTGAAATAGGAGCTATCAAAAAACAATTACAAGAAAAAGCAGCGGAGGCCACCAAGCAAAACGAAGAAAAGAGGAAATAGGAGCTATATTTATAGAAGCAGCGATACTTACTGCTGGGCGTCGGCTGCCCGACTTGATATGGCTTCGAATGTAGGGAAAAATTCACATGAATCGCACCCCTGATTTGAAGTTGTGCGCTGATTTCGACCTGTTTCGCGTGCGCATTGCTAGTCATTTGGGTGCTGGAGCAGCACAAGTACTGGAGTTCTGAAGAAGGTGGGGTACTGGAGCAGAACAAGTAGTGGTAGTACTTTAACCGAGTTGAACAATTTGGAAACCGGTGATATCTCATCTTTCGTTCGCGGTGATATGGAGCGTTAAAAAAAATTACAAGAAAAAGCAGCGGAGACCACCAAGCAAAAAGCAGAAAAGAGGAAAAAAACTAATACGCCCGAGGAACAGGAAGGCAAGCCAAATATGGGGCGTTTACAAAGCAGTGGGGCTCCCTTATGCCAACCGCGTAGATCTCTTACATGAATTGGCTGAATGTAACCGGGAATCAGTGAGAGTGGGTTTGCGAGTGCAGTGTTCGCGCAAAAGGCAGAAGATGGTCTAGCGCTGTGTGCGGAGCGTCATATATGGAGGGTGAGTTTTGGCAACGCGTGTAAAAGCCTGGACGGTTAGACTTGCGAAGCGTCATGGTAACGGTGGCTATTGCAGCCCCCGTGTTATTCAAACCTCTATAATTTAACAGTATGACCATTAACAAAGCATTGGCGGGCTCGGTTATGCCATCATGTTGCCGTCTGGCGGGTAGTTTGTGGTTGGCCGCCCCAGGGCGTGAGGCAACCAAAAAAGTACCGATCCGTTGTCGTGGGAGCGACAGTGGGGTCGATGTAGTTGAGCACGACGCTTGACTCCGTCGCCCATCCGCCGAAAAACTTATTTTTTTCTTAAATATAAAGAGAGTAGGGCAACTTGGAATAAAGTAAAATAACTAGCGCCGGGTCGTCGATCTCGTCGTGAGTCGCTGAATTGGCTACTCCGCAAGCAAGACATGAAAAACATGACACATTTCTGGTGGACTTTGTGGCATCGTTACCCGGAAAAGCGCCCTGTTTATATTAATGCCCATCAATCGGTATATTGCAAACCAACGACCCCGAAGGTGGTCCCGTACAACCGAGGAAACGAGTTTAGATAAGGGTTTAGTATTAAGGGTTTTCAAACCCTACTTCACCTCTATCTTGACACTCCGCTTGCTGTTATGTCTGAATTCTGTATGAACATACAAGGGGACGACGACATAAAGAGGGGATTTGTCTCAAATAGGGCAGGGATAATGATTCAGCCACGTGGACTGTTTTCCATTGTAGCAACATTTGCAACCCCTTCGCTTTGGGGCGCACATCATAAACCCGAAATTGTTTTCAAAGTATTGAGGGAGTAAAAACACGGGGAATCCTAAAGCAACGTAATCGGTTGAGACTCCAATGCACAAGCGATGGAAGGGGTCATGATAGCCAAGGCGTGGAAGGCTCCTGTATTTCGCTCAAAACGTGTGCGAATGGGTGAACGCCTCTGCAATGGCACACCTTGCTTTCGCTTTGTTGCCATTTTGTACATTGACCTAATCAACACCAATAGAGAATATGAAGAGGCTGAAGCACAAAATCATGGAGACAAGAAAGATGGGTACATCAACTCATACTTCGAATTAAGACGCAATGCGGGCGCATCATGCCAAAAACGAAAACAAAAACTAAGCACAATCCAAAGCTATCCACTACTTAGCACGAGTAAGGGAAAGAAATAATGAGACATTGGCGCGGCCAACATGTTCCCCGTTGCCACAACTTTCCGCCTCACCCACGAGATTGATCGGAAGCGCCCCCGCCATACCATGCGTTGGGGGTAGGGCGTCACCGGGTGGCCTATCTGTTTGATGCCGCAACGGGACGTCTCTATTTCGGAACTTTGTCACTCAGTGTGACGCCGTTTGGCCAATAATGAGCCCCCGCTGCGTATGATAGAGCGCATACATATATTTGTGTTTCACTACCATGTTCCGCTCCTTCCCTTTCCGTTGCCCCCCTGACTTTCTCTAAATGCATTGAGCTTCTATCCTCAAACATGACGATTGGCCCGTAGCTGTGCCTAACACGCATTACTTCCCTTTTTTTGTCCGCTTATTGGCACTAGTCCATGCACTTGAAACATTAGTTTCGTTATAGTTTCCTTGATGTACATACATATACCAAGGTATTACGTAGTAACTAAGTTTACACAACCTTAGCTAATTCTAAACCGAACAAGTTTACTACACTCCACCCACTTTCTCCTTTTCCCCTCAAATCACAATGTCGCACTGGGAGTAAGGAACCCAAACGAGCTAATCACACACACACACATACACACACACACACACACACACACACACACACACACACGCGCGCGCGCGCACGCACACACACACACACACACACACAACAGCAAAATAAAATCGTAAGATTACAACATCGCAAAACGAATGTTGTAGTAACCCGTGCTTTGTGGGGTGTGCGTGTCCGCGCCCCAATTCATCACTCGAATTTCGAAGATATATAACAAATATGATACACTAACTTGGAACATGGCACCGAACAATTTTTATCAAATTGGTTGTCATTCGTTAGCCTCTCACCATCTAAGCAGACGTTGTCATAATCTTGAAAGCATTGGTTCTCGAAATAATGTCACGTTGAGATACCACGCAAGAAAATCGTTTTTGCCGGGTATGGCGACACGCGACAATCGACACCAAAGCATAGTTGGTTAGGGCCGCACTTGACGGTTAGAATAATAAGGGATAGGGAGAGGTGTCTGCGTCGACAGGGGAACGCACCCGAGAGCATGACCGGCTCCACGCCCATTTGTCGCAGCTTTTCCACGACATACACCGATCCGGCGCGAACCTCGTCGCGGAGGGTGAGCTCGCCGGCGAACTTGTCACATATGGCGACGTAGATGTGCGTAGCACCCGCCGTCTCCGTCTCAGCGCCGGCCGTGGTCGATGACGGGATGATCACCCCGTGCCGCTGCAGCCACTCCGCATTGCCGACCGCGACAGTGCTACCGTTCACAGTGGCGCGCGCACCGCTGCCGGGCTCCTGAGACAATGATTAAGTGCTGTTAGGGAAAACTATGACACAAGCTTAGTGTGAAGACGCGCAATTGACCTCAAATTCAGTTGCTGAGATATTTCATTTTAAATATTTGAAAGTAATTCCTCCCATCATTGGTAGGGCCGGAAACGCATGGGAAAGGCGGCCCGCCCTGTCGAGGGATTTTGCACCTGCACAAAGGAGCCGTCGTCAACATCCGCAGGCGCAAAGCCGCCGTTGCTGCTATGGGCGACAATCGCGGTGGCAAGCGGGTGTGTGCTGTTGGCCTCCACCCCCGCGACGTACGACATCACCTGCGCCTCCTCGAACTCGGGAGCCTGACCAACAAGGAAGGAGGCGCAAGGGTGGCCACAGCATCACATTACCTCTGCTGCTGCTTCAAATCGGCAATGCTGCGAACTAATACACACACTATATGAGTAGTCCATAGTTGTACCTGATTGCCATTTATACATATAGTCCATCTGCATTGGCTTTTCTTGTAAATAACTTCTTAGAATAATATTATCGTAATTTCGTACCCGTACCCATAGCGACGCGCAATGTAATACTTAAAAAATTCATACCATCCCGTATAGTACTGCTGAAGGTACATAAACATATTGGTGACCGGCCTCACGAAACCAAACAAGTATATAATGCTTGAAATGTCCAAAATGACATGATGCTGCATTTGCGGTACTCGATCCAATCGAGCTAATGATACGGACAGGAAAACAGAGAGACAGACAGACCGTCAGATTTTATCAGATTGATGCTATGTCTTCTTACCAGAAAAAGAAGTGGAAACCACGAAGCAAAAAGGAAAAAAAGAGGGAAAAACCCCACAGGTCAAAGCCCGAGGAACAAGGAGTTTCAATCCTATTTTCAGGTATCAGATTGAAACTGCAGATAGGATTGCAGGGACAAATGGAAATCCACGAAACAGATAGATGCGCAGTAAGTCATTATAGTAACCATCAAAGAACGCAATGAGAAAAAAACACACATACGATAAAATAATTAACCATTATTACAAAAACACATGAGGTCCCAACTGGACATCACAACCAGTCAATCAATCAATAAAGGCGTTAGGAAGAGGGCCGCGGTCGACAGCGCGCACCAGCGAGACTTGGGTGACGATGGGCTTTCCGGACGTCAGTGTGCCTGTCTTGTCAAACACAACCGTGTCCACACTGGAGGTGGTCTCCAACACGTCGCCGCCGCGGATGAGCAGCCCCTGCGCTCAAAATAGGGGCCGTCCAAGGCAATGAGGCCTAATGTGGAAGGCGGTACAGTGAGAAGACATCGTTCATCCATACACGTTTTACAAATCGGGCGAATTAAAGTCCGACGGAGGGAATTAATCGATGCATTCAGATTCGCGTCTGAATAAACACCAAACGGCGCAGACAATTAGTCCCAAATGTAAACGGTAGTTGAGAAACACACGATGCATATATTGCTTAAAAAACAACAGCTATTGGGAATAACTGTACATGTATGCGTGTGTCTGCGCATGCTCGTGTATGTGTGTGCGTGACATTATATATGAAGCGTATGTTATGTGCGTATATATCAATAGAAGTCGCCCATAAAGTGTAAAAAATTCAGCCATATTTATATTTACACCTGATTCATTCTCAGTCCGTGTGTGTGTGTGTGTGTGTGTGTGTGTGTGTGTGTGTGTGTGTGTGTGTGTGTGTGTGTGTGTGTGTGTGTGTGTGTGTGTGTGTGTGTGCGGGCGCGGTTATCCAAAACTCGATGACCCTTTGCTGTTACCAACAAAACAAATTATGAAACGTATGTCGCCCTTACGGTTAACCTCAGAGAAAAGCTCCAGGCTTCTCGTATACGAACGTATGTATAAGGAGCAGAATTTAAATGAAAGTTCCTTACCGGGATATCCCAACAAAAGCATCTAAAGAAAACACAGCTATATCATATTCCATAGTTGTGGACAAGACACGCCGTGAATTGGTCCCACCTTGCGCGCTGCGGCGGATGTGCCGACGAGGACGGCGGTGGGGGTGGCGAGGCCGAGGGCACAGGGGCAGGCGACGACCAGGACGTTGCAGGCGAGCTGCAGGCTGAGGAGCAGCTTGGCGCCCAGCGCGGAGCCGCCTGCAGCCACCGCGGCGCCAGCAGCAGTTGCCGCGCCGGGCGCACCGCAAGCCGCCGCCGCAATCTTGGCTGAACCCCCCCCCCCCCCCCAAAAAAATAAAAATAAAAAATGGATCAGTCCAATCTCTTCGCAACAAATACACACTAACCACACACGCACACACTTCCAAAATGTATATCTGCTGAAGCAGTTCACTTAGGTTTTGCTCATTCAATATATACGCAACCTCAGGGAAAAAGTTTGGTTATATTGATGCATAATCTTTCAGCCAAAGGCAACCGACAGTTCTGCGGAACAAAGCGTGATTTTGATTCTTTGGAATGGCTTGTTCCGTGCCTTGGACTCCAACTCCAATTAAGTATTTAGCTGATTTCACAATCACCGGCGAGAGGGAGGTCGCGGACAGTTGATTATGAAAACTACATTTATATCCAAAGAGCACATTTTTCTGTAGTGAAATTCAGCGCTCTGCAACAACAATTACTGTGTCAAGAGCAAACAGGGGCAGATGGGCGAGGAGGGGAAGGGGGGTGGTACAGGATAGGACTTGTGGGAAGAGGCGTGTGCCCGCAGTGGCCCAAAACACGAGAGTGGCCAGGGAAGCGCCCATAACGCCGTAAGCAAACACGCCAGACACGCGGTCCGCCAGTCGCTGCACCGGCGCCGTCCGCGACTGCGCCTCCTCCACCAGCCGAATCTGACATCGACAGCCCCAAAGCGCAGAGAGCGGTGAGTTCGCTACTCGGTGCACCGTCGACGTCGACAGCGCTGTCGTTGATGCATTTACGAAAAGTCTCATAGAACATTGCTTATTATGTATTTATGTATATAATGACACTAATTTCCCAAAGGAATATGTCTGTGCGTCTGTCAAACTCGATGGGGTTCGATGAGACAAGTGTGAAATCACGTTGGGGAAAATAGGGGTCAATGGAGTCTCATCAACTTCTTCAGTTTAGGTTAACGATGCATTTCAACCTGATTAAGTACTGAACCACTGATACGCGTCAATGATAGTAGGGATGATTTGTTTTCAAACCCTAAATTGTATTTTAATTTGTTTTCAACTACTGCGCATCGCTGCTGCGCGAGGTGTACGGGTACAGTATACATTCATTAAAGAAATGGTTGCATATTATTTGCATTAATTCCTAACACGAAAATACCACAAAGCAAAAAGGATAAATTAAGGAGAATAAATAAAGGAAAGTGGCCAGTATCATAATATGTAAGCAGCCGAAAGGCATCCAGGCACAAATACTAAATTACAGGAAGCACCACAGACACCAGGACAGGGAGACACGGGGGAAAGCAAGGGGCCAGCAAGAGGAACAAACACTGACTGATTTACATGTCGTAAACCCAACGATTCCCACATTTCCACACCAACATTCAGCCCCCCTCCGCCCCCCCTTCCAAAAAAATTAAAAATTGAACACAAACAATGATGACAATACATTTCATTAAAAAGCACTAACGGGAGGTTGCCTTTCCCCAAATTCAAAAAACAGTAAACATCCTGCTTCTTTCACACCATCGGATTGCGATTCACTCAGATACTTTCGCCTCGTGAATCAGACTGGGAAGGGGGGACGATGAGGGGCGTTGGAGAAGTAAAGAAGGGGGAGGGGGAAGGAATCGCACGACGTCAGCGATCGCCGTCTTGTCGCCACAAGCCGAGGCTCGAACCAGCAACGCCCCGTCCACGTTAATCGTTCCCGCCATAATCTCCGACCCTGCAAACAAAAGCGGCGGCCCGCTGAGGTCAGTGCCGCGCCTCGCCCGCTGCTCGTCGCGGGCCTGCGTTACCAACGAAAGACCGCTGCCCACGGGCAGTGTCGAAACTACCAGGACGACACTGTAAACAATATTCGAGCCGACTACAGGTACATATCGGCAGATTCCTCAGTCCGAGAAACAGTACGTGTGGAGTCTTCATGTCGAGTGTCTATTTTTCTCGGACGAATAGGGTTTGATGGACGACAGAAAATGTAAACATAAATTCAAACATCTCCCTAAAAACTGTATATCATATATTGGTCACCATATGTACAAATAAACATACGTAAATGGATTGACTGACTGGGTGGTCGTACCTTGGGATTTGGTCACCGGAAGCGGCTCGCCCGTGAGGGCGGCCTCGTTGACGGTGGACACTCCGGATGCCACGACGCCGTCCACCGGGATGCGGTCGCCGGGCCTGACGGACACGACATCTCCCGGCTGAAGCATGTCGCTGGGTACGTCTCGGGTGGCGCCGCCCTCCAGCAGCAGCCGCGCCATGGACGGAAGAATGGTCTGCAGCACAGCGGGTCGCGCGGGGCGTCACCCCTTTCTCGTGCATACACTCGAAAGTACGGATACTTTTACGAATCGACTCGCAGGGAAAGAACACGAATAACCATGTCATTATCCTACTACATCCGTCTAATTACAGTCATCACAACACAATGCATTTATGAAATTTAAAATTACAAGGAAAGTAGTGGAATCCACCAGCAAAGAAGAAGGAATTCCTTCGATATCAGAAAATATTATTGGTGCATATTATTCATTGCTTTCGGTATTTTTCTACTCGTTTGCCGGTCGTCACGTTTTCATAATGGGTACCCGTACAATAAATACTGCATTGACGAATTTGATTCTCAAACTTTTGTCCTAATTTCGAGTACCGAGCAGAACAATGATGTCCCAACTATTATTTGATCTCTGCGCTGCAGGCGAGAAAAAAAAGTGGTCAATACGCACAAGTGTCATAGAGCAGCAACTTTAAAACCGTCCGTCCGAGTAATTGCTCATCAAATGCAAAACGATGTTCCCCATCAAATTCAAAGTTGAGCGCGAATCGCCCCCCAAAAAGGACTAATTTGAAAATGCATGTCGCAGTGGATGGGGATATAGTACTGCTACAGGTTAAGCACATGGAAAACATACATAAATCAGATTAAAGGATATACAGTCGAGTCAAACGAATTCACATAAATATATGTGGTGTGAACCCTCGACGGGCATTGATTGAACGAAACAATTTGAGACACGTGCCGCACGGCTGCCCACCTGAAGAGAGGCCATGTCTGAGGAGGCCGCCAGCTTGGCGCGCTCCTCGAGCGTCTTCCCCAGCAGCACCACACCCATCAGCATCGCGGGCTCCTCGAAAAAGGTGGGCCATCCCAGCCGGGGGAACGCCATCGCGACGCAGCTCATCCCAAAGGAGGCCACAGCGCCGAGGCCAACCTGCGCACACCATCACCATGTCAGCACCCACACGCTTTAAAACTCAGGTGCAACTGATAACAGATCAAAATACACTTACAGAAGAGAACATG